>JARFIW010000376.1:3695000-3962500 GCA_036346225.1 Platerodrilus igneus | reverse complement strand
TACTTTTTGCAGTGGAAATTATGCTTTTCATTCGCCCCTCTTAGATTAAAAATAGGCTATACTGTAGTTGCTGATTAGTAATTATTAGACCATGATTCTTGAAATACTAACTAGTCTTTTCTAGAATCCGATGTCAATTTGAATAGATTTGAACAGTTTTAGGGAGAGTATGAAATCTAGAACAAGCATTCCTTAAAAAACCATTTATACGCAAAGCTTAGATATGCTAATGAACTCAAGAACAGTATTTACTTTAGATGTGAGTAATTACTTAATTATGCAGTAATTCAGTAATGATGTCAATTTAGGTCGCACTTAATAGAATGACAAACCTTGTCAGTGCTGCACAAGAGTGTCGGTACTATTATTGTGTCGGATGACGATAAACTAGGACATGACGAAATTGAACTAGTAATTACTCACTTGATAAAGTGGCGTAGTTGTGTGCATTTTTAGACCTAACATAGACTTGATTATATACAGCAAACAATGTAAACAAAGGAAATTATTCAAACTTAATTTATAAGTAAATATTCACAATAGTTCTATTTATTAAGCACTTATTGTTTCACACTTTTTTAATTTATATAATGCTTATGGGTGAGAAATACTACCTGGTTACTTTCATGAATGCTATTGGAAATAAGCATAGCATACACAGCTAAAGAATTGAAGTAGATAATTTGTGTATTTGCAATAATTTCTGAATTTTAATAGAAGTGGATATACAGGGTAACAATAATCTACCTATGTTCTATGGGTACCTTTGTTATTATAATAGTTAGCAAATGGGTTAAATAGAGACTATTGGTCATTTTTTGTATATACTTAATTAAGATATGCGTTTCAAGTAAGTTTATGCCTTTCTAGATATTTTTAAGAAACAGAAAAGTAGATTTTTTCAAATTAATTTAGCTTTGCTATCGCAGATGGATAAAAATGATTGTATTGGAATTTGTAGATATTAGTCATTTCTTTAGGGTACTTTAGCGCAATAATTGCTTTCTTGTACGGTTTACGAAATATGACATAACCTTGTTACGTTTATTTTGAACATCCCGTTAATAAGAAATACGCGGTCTAATAATTTTCAACTCAAATCCCTTTGGCGTTAAAAACGAAAATTAAATCAGTAAATTAAAATAATTCTTTCACGTGTTAATTCATTTATCTATTTGTATAAATTCTATTCCTATTGTTACATGCTAGAACCTAATTAATAATAAATACTGCTTCTAAGAATTCCTCTACGTAAAGTTTATGCTAAAATTAAGCAGGCGATAACTGGTTCTAGGTATCTGATAATTGACTCTTATGTGTTTTCCATTGAAAGGTTCGTCGAATTAAAGGCGCATGTTATCCCAATAAACCGCGTTTTTCCAGATTTATTTCCTTAACAACAATATTACTTTGAGCTCTGGTCATTAGTGAAACGAAATTAATATTCACTTGTTCTTCAATCTTCACAACGAAAACACGTGTAGAATGGTTGGTTGTTTCCGTTTTTCTGTATGAAAAGTTTGCGCACGCCTTACAGTGTGGTGCGTATTTATGGGTTTTATAAAATTGTACTTTTTGACGACAATAAATTAATTTTATTTATAATTACTATAGTTCCTTCCGGTGGCCCTTAAAGCCACAATGAATGGTCGCCCCTTGTTGTGATGAAAGAACCACCCCAAGGTGGGATCACGCGCACGCCTGTTTTGCACCGTTTTTACAGACGGTATGAGCCAACCTGATGGTGGTGACTCGAGGGTGAGTGTTATACACTAATTTTCTTATATGGGTACCCGGTAGTTGTTGGAACAACATATGTACACGTGTCTACAGATGCATCACCTAGTTGGTGGTAAAAGGCTGGTTGTTTGTATATGCGAGAATATTATGTTTACTGATTTCATTATTAGGATAATTTTATGTATAGAATTCCATACTTACAATGCTGATTTCGAGCTGTGATTTTTGTTCCCTTTTCTTGTTTGAAGATTAATATAGGGGGTGACCTAAAAACTACAGCTCGCCATGTTAAAAATGATTTTTTTTATTTCGTAAATATGTATGTTGTGTACCTACGAACTGTTCATTGTTGGTACTAATGTGTTTTGTATATAATTTTGTTTGTTTTTTTTAAATTAGAGGTTTCTAGTTTGTAAATGTTTAATTGTGCGTGAGTGAGTATATTTTTATTTTAGGCCTCCCTTAATTTCTTTTTGTAGATATAATACCCCGCCCACTCGCCGATTGAGCTCGGTCAATTTCTTTTTTTTTCTTCCTGGTTTTAATTTTTTTTTTTACTACGTCGCTGAACGTAACATATTTTCTGACGCCCTGGCGTGGGGCTGCGAGTTTGTTTAGTTAATTTTTTTGTGCTCCGATTTTGTTTCGTGTAACTTTGGCCCCGATTTTGTTGTTAATTTTTCTGTTTCAATTTTGGTTTCCGTTAATTGGTGTTCCGATTTAGTTTCGTTTAATTTCTGGCCCAATTTCTGTTTTGCTTCTGGCCTGATTTTTGTGTTTGCGGCTTAAGTTACTACCGTATCCATTTCTCGGCCTGATAATACTTATGTTTCCGTCCTTTACGCTCGAACTTGGATTTATTTCTTTTCTTTAATTACTGTGGGGGTTCGATCTTCTTGAATTTCAGATTATTGGACTTGTGTTTTCGCCAATAATCCTAGTCCATTCAAAACGCTGGCGCCCAAGATTTTTCATTTTTCTTCCTTCCCTCTCTGAACATTTTGTTCTCCCCGTCACGTCTAAAGTTAGTTTTCCCTCCAATTTTTTTTCTTTTATTCTACATCCCTATTCTAATTTCTATTTTGTTGTTTTCCTTCCATTGGCGTTTCTGAAGTTTATCCGTCGGATATGTTTTAGATTGTCCTATATTCGCAATATTTTTTTTAGCTTCTATAGAGCTACGGTTAGTCTTTATTTAGTTAGTTTCTACCAATTTTCTTTCTTGTCCGTATTCAAAATGACTTCTTTTTCGGCTACGCATCAAGGTCTTCCAGTGTGGGAGTGGAATTTAAAATTTTCTGGTGCCCCGAACACTCTTACCGTACATGATTTTTTGAGACGGGTCGAAAAACTCCGACGAACTCACCATGTGTCCGGATTGCAGTTATTTGAGTTTGCAGTGGATTTGTTTGAGTTTAAAGCGTTACTTTGGTATCGTGGTTTTCGGCATAGGTTTTCAGACTGGAAGTCGTTGTCTAATTTACTGATTTAACATTTTGAACCACCCGGATTTCACTTATAAGTTGCTACTACTGAGGAAAATACTTTTGCTCCACATGACCGATTTGTTAAGATTTCTCCGACACCTACGAGTAGATCCGATACTTCTTCCGTATGTTCTACTGTTCTTTTTCCTTGTTCTACTTATACTCGTCAGGTTATATGCTTTAATTGCGACAAACTTGGTCGTGTTATAACACGTTGTACTCGTTTTCGAGTATTCCATTGCCATGGTTGCGGATATAAGGGAGTTTCTCGCCGCAACTGTCTAAACTGTCATCCTCCTACTAATAGGTCTTCGAATCATACTTCAAATATTGTCCTCACCTCTAGCTGTCAAACTTCTTCTGCTTCTCACTCTACGTTCTCTTCTGTTCCTCATCCGGGTCATCCTGCTACGACTATCAAAACCTACTCTTCTTCGGCGAATATAGCTTCCACCAAAATTTCCTCCGTTTCTAGTTCGACATCTTATTCTACTCCTCCTTCTGCTTGCCCTACTTTTTCACTCTTACCCCAAACTGTATCTCCACCACCCTTAAAACCCATACTTCAAATTAGTAACTTGCAGCTAGCTTCTCAAGAGTTTGTTCCCACTTTCTTAGATTCTTCTACTCAGGAAATTCCTGTCGTGTCTGCAAGCACACATGTCGCTGAGGTGACGATAATTTCTAATTTTGTCAGCTAAGTTCTTGTTGAAGTTCACGAACCTGTATCTTTAATGTCTGTTGCTGTTGCTGTTAAAATTTTATACGTTCCTGCTTTCTTAAATTGTTCTGCTCAAGAAATTCCTGTTGTGTCTACAATAACAGCCGTAGCTAAAGTGACGATAACTCCTAATACGGATAGGAAGCTCCTGTTGAAGTTAGGGAACCCATAGCTATAATGCCTGTTGCTGTCATCGTCAAAGTTTTACCTGATCCTGTTTTGTTACCTACTCTTACTCAACTTTCTCATGCTGACCAAATGCTACCTGATTCTATTCTTTTATGTAACGTTACTGAAGTGATAGCGGATTCTGCTCCTTTTCCTTAGGTTGATATTCCTACAGCCAATGCTATTTTCTGTCCTGTGATACTTCTAGTCCTATATCTAACGTTGTTGAAATTTTATCTACTTCTGTCCCTCTAGTTAACGTAACCGAAGTGTGCTCCGCTTGTGTTTTTCTTCGTAAGGTTGATTCTCCTACAGCCAATACTTTTTCTCTTTCTACCGTAGATATTCTGACAACCCATGATTTTTCTCTTTCTACCGTTGACGTTCTTACCTCCAACCCTAACAACAAACCACTTTCTTCCTGAACTCGTTTCGAGTTATCTAAACTACCCTTGCCAGCTCCTTTACTGCGTGTTACTACTACTTTATCCCCTGCTGTTCCTGTTTGGCAGAAAAGTGCCTAAAAAGGGTAGACATTATTCTATGCTCATTCCAAACCGGAAGATGTACGTCTGTGAAGTCCTAATGCCCTTGATCTCGTTTCGTTTTCTTTCTGGCGGTGTAAACGCTTTAAGTCCAAAACCTAGTCCTCACGCCCCAGATTATGACGACTTTGCTCTCCTTCGGACATGATTTTTGGGCATTACGATTTCGGTTTACTTTCTGGTTTTGCTGGGTTTTCTTTCGTTTGCTGTCTTTTTCTTTCACCCCGTGTGGGTCCGGGAATAGAATAGTCCCTGTCGTTAGAGGCGACTACAGCGGTCCAACATAAACACACACTTCACACACATACACACACATTCATACACACACACACACACACACACATACTTCATACACACACGCGCACTTTATACACGCATGACACATACAAGCGCACTTCTAACAAACCCCTACACGCACACACACCTCACACACACGCACACGCCCCCACCTACTCATACATAACTACACTGGGATTCTGTTTTATTTTCTTTTATACGATTCTGTGGGTTTTTTTGTTTTGTACTTGGTGTTGGTGTTATTCTTTTTGGTTTTTTCTTTTTTTCTCTTGTTCCTTCGTTCCACTTTCCTTTTCCTATCCTTTTGCTGGTCGTTCTTGCTGTCGGTCCTAAGTCCGATTGTGTTTCGTCCATCCACTCCTGTGGTAGATGCATTCTAGTCCGTCTTTCTTTCTTCGGAAGCCACGACTCAGTTGACTGTAGGACTAGTTAGCATTTCTTTTCTTTGGTTCTTTGGCTTCGACTACCACAGTTGCTAGTACATCGTTTTTTTTACCAGCATTTCGCTTCTCTTCCTCTTGTTCCCCCTTGTTGTTCCCTTATATACTTGAGGCTTGACCTTTAAGTCCTGTTTTGGCTTACACTGCTGGTTCTTCTTCCTTGTTCCGTTTCTCGCTTTGAGGTCGAAAACTTTTCTGTTTCTGTACATGAAGCATCCGTCCTTTGACGACTTTTTTTCAGTGCTGAGGTCGTTCCACCTTAGTCCTCCTTGATTGTGCATTACCCGTCCTTTCTTCCTTCCTTCCTTTTTGTTCTTTCTTTCTCTTTCTGTCTTCTATTATTGGTCCGTCGAACCGGACGAGAGTTATTTATTTTTTTTGGGGTATCCCTTTTTTTCTTCGGTTTTTTTGTTTGGTTGTTGTTTTCGTAACGTGTTTTCTTTTAGTTTTTTTAAGTAAGCGAATTTTCTTTTTGTTTGTTTGGGTTTCTTTTTTTTTGTAGTTTGGTACTGCCCGCTTCTTTACTTTGGCTTTCCTACTCCGACCTGTTAGTTTTGCTGGAGGGGACGATTTGATACGTTATTTTGAACAACCCTTACATTTTTTTCTGTTAATAATAAATACGCGGTCTAATAATTTTCAACCCAGATCCCTTTGGCGTTAAAAACGAAAACTAATTTAGTAAATGAAAATAACCCTTTCACGTGTTAATTCATTTATCTATTTGTATAAATTCGATTCCTATTGTTACATCCTAGAGTCTAATTAATAATAAATATTCCTTCTAAGAATTCCTCAACGTAAAGTTTATGCTAAAATTAAACACGCGATAACTGGTTCTAGGTATCTGATAATTGATTCTTATATTTTCCATTGAAAGCTTCGTCGAATTAGAGTCGCGTATTGACCCAATAAACCGTTTTTTCCCAGTTTTGTTTCCTTAACAACAATATTACTTTGAGCTCTGGTCATTAGTGAAACAAAATTAATATTCATTTGCCCTTCAATCTACACAACGAAAACACGTGTAGAATGGTTGGTTGTTTCCGTTTTTCTGTATGAAAAGTTCGCGCACGCCTTACAGCGTGGTCGATATTCATGGGTTTTATAAAATTGTACTTTTCGACGACAATAAATTAATATGTATTTATAATTATCATAGCTTCTTCCGGTGACCTTTAAAGCCACAATGAATGGCCGCTCCTTGTTGTGATGGGAGGGCCACCCCAAGGCGGGATCACGCGCACCTCTATTTTGCACCGTTGTTACAAATGTTAGGAGCCAACTCGAGGGTGAGTGTTTATACACTAATTTTCTTATATGGGTACCCGATAGTTGTTGCAAACAACATATGTACACGGGTCTACGGATGCATCACCTTGTTGTTGGTAAAATGACTGGTTTTTTGTATGTACAAGAATATTATAATACTGATTTTTTTATTAGGATAATTTTATGTATAGAATTCCGTACTTACAATGCTGATGCCCTTGCAGCTCGCCTTGTTAAAAAAGATTCTTTTTGATTTCATAAATATGTATATTGTGTACCTACCAATTGTTCATTTTTGGTACTAATGTGTTTTGTATATAATATTGGTTTTTAGTGTGTAAATATTTGATTGCATGTGAGTGAGTATATTTTTATTTCAGGCCTCTCTTAATTTTTTTTGGTACGTACAATACCAACCCGCCCATTCGCCGATTGAGCTCGGTCAATTTCTTCTTTTCTTCTTCGTTTTTATTTTCTTTTTTTTTACTACGTTGCTGATCGTAACAACCTTGCATTTTTTAACTAGAAACCATAGTAGGCTATGAAATCAAGAAATAGCAAATTATCTCCCTTTTCTAAATATAAAAGTATTGATAGGTTTGACTAACAATTGTGGAGATATTTATATTTATTTGATTTTTATGCAAAAATCAAGAAACCATAAAATAAAAAAAAATGGTGCCCAGAATCACAAAACAATGGAAACCACTGTCACTCTAATTTGTTCCTCTATTATCGGAAATGAATAGAGAATAGATACCAATTACAAAGAACATTTTTATTTCGATGAATTAACAACGACATGGACAAAAGTACTAAATTTTACAACAAAGCTTCGAAATGCCCACCATTTTGATGTACACATATTTGAGATCGTTTTAATATTTCCATCTGCACCTTTATTAAGGTGTGGTACCGAATTCCCCAAATAGCTGCAGTAATTTTATTTTACAAGTATAAATTTAGCAGAATACTGGGAGATAATTTAAACATTAGAAGTAAGGAAGTTAGACCAAAGTATTTATTTTGTAGGTGCATTTATAATTTATATAAAACAATTTAAAAGAGATATAAAATAACATGCCTTTTTCTTTAAGGTAGAAATCAGTTTGGTTAATGTTCGTTTTGTTTTCAACATTAGATTGTTAACTTTTAAGCTAATCATTGGTTAATGTAAAAATAGAAATTCGACTGTATGCACGTGTAAATGTACAAAGGTTGTAGAATGTGAAAAAAGTGAAAAAAGTGAAAGTGCAAGTATTTAATACAGACACAGCGCTTTCGACTAGTGACTAATCATCTTCAGTATTATGTTTACCTACAAGAATATAACACAAGCTTATATAAAATATTATTGTACATACATTTTAAAACTTATCTATAGGATAGAAATTTTCCATCAACAATTAAAATATAACAAATTAACAACTTATAATTTTAAAAATAGATCTAACACATCATTAAATGTGCCGAAATAAAATGTTAACTACAGTTTAAAAGTGTAATCGAAATAAGGCATATCAAAAGAATGAGTAGAAGGTAATAAGAAATATTTTAACTTAGATATAGATGAGATAGGACTTAGACAACGAACATGAAAGCTAGAAGGAACCTCAGCTCCACCAAGCAAGCATTGGCCCTGGAGAGATGTAACCTGGTAGCACTGCTGGTAGTGGAACGCACTCAGTGTATGAATTTTTCTATGACATCTAAATTATTTTTTAGGTTAGGTATTAAGAATACTTTACTAAATTGATGTAATTAATATCAACAAATCGATATAATTAATAAATCAACAAATATTAAGATCAAAGCATAGTACATTTCTTATTGAACGTTTTTTCAAGTATTTTAATTGTACATTGCTTTAATTTCAACACATAATTATCCACAAAATAACATTATAACAAATTTTTGCACAAAAATTCTGGTGCTAGATACCTTCGCTGACGTCATATTCATCTTTGTCGTCTTCCGATGATTCTGTGTTCTCAGTAAAGTTCAAGTGTTTAACAGTATCATCTAGTAAGCAATCCCTTTACCAAGCTTCTGTCAAACGATCAACATGGTCACAATGTTTTACCCTCTTTAATTCACCAATTTCACAACTTCTTTGATCCATGCTATTGATTGCAACCTTACGTTTCAGCAAATTCCACATCCATTCTATGGGTCTGAACAATGATACGGTGGTAAACGTAGCACAGTATGCCCATGTGTTTTAAGTAATTCCTCTACAAAATATGTTTTGCTATATGCAAAGTTATTAACTAATATAAATAAACTTTTGGTAGCTAATTAAATACAAGAATCTGTTACAAATTATAAATTAATTTTTAAATCCCAGTAATGTTAGATTATGTAAAACTTTACGTTTACAATATAATTATACAGTTTTTATACAAACCTATAGTATAGAAAGGAAAATATGTAGTTTTGAAAGTTGCGCAATAATCTCTTTTCTATTTCCAGATCATCAATAAAGTCCAATCTGGTAAAATATCTATTTGTTTTGTGATGTAATAGCTTGTTGTTTTTGGAAGGATTAAATATTTGGTTGTTGAATTTTAAATGGTGGTCAAAAGCTGATTTTTGAGTTTACTATGTCGTTCGGAGATCCTTGTTTTAGGTGGCTTTGTAAGTTAATGTAATGTTACAATAGTTTATGAAATTTTTGTTAACATTATTAATTATAAATTGATTGACGTAATGTAAACATATATATTAGTAGTTAGAGTTAGCTAGACTAGTTAACTGGATTGAGTTATGTAATTTATTCCGCTTTGCTTTAATAATTAGTTTATCCATAATGGTATCGTTATAACCAATATCATTCGAAATTTGTTTTAAAATGTTAATTCCTTTCGTGTATTTATTGTTATTTATAATTAAGTTAATTAATTACTCTTGACATAGCAGCGAAAATGACGACATTTTAGTTTCCAGGGACAATTAGGTATGATTGAGGTTACTTGATCAGCTTTGATGGGCGTTCTACAGATTCTAAATTCTAGTTTATTGTTAATTTTATTGTTGAATTCAATTTCCAAAGCAAATTTAATATTTTGGTGTAATGAATAAATGTTAGTCATTATACTATTTGATGTATCAGGAGTACTCTTTATAAAAACCAAACAAGCATCCACATAACGAAACTTGTAACACCACTGCTTAAAATTAAGCAATCATTCGTAAACATTCGCACGACCTAAAGAAACCGAAATCATTGTTAGTTACTCAAACAGACAGAAACCCATAAAACAGCATAAAATTTAAAGCGAAGTAATCAACCAGCTGTAGATATAAAATAAAACTGTGGGAATACATATAATTGCTCTCACGCGCCGAAATACTTTTGACGTCAACCCCAAGACAGTTCAAGTCCTACAAACCGCGTTAACGAAGTAAATCGAGCAATTCCCTGAAATAAAACTTATAAATACGGATGGATCATTCAGGTCATTCATTCAAGCTGTCATATTCAGTTAATTGATTGACATACAACCATCGTGGAGCGGGTGAATAGATTGATCGATTCGTGACAGTAGTCGTAAACTCAGGTTTGAGGTAAAACAAGTTCCCTAACGCAAAGGTAATCGCGGAATTGAGGAACTACCATTTCATGTAATAGTTGTTCCTGGAGTGGATACTTTCCTTCAACACCAGTTGGATTAGTGGATTACTTACAACCCTATTATTTCTGTCCTCCACGAAAAAATCGCTTAAGTCTTATCAGATCAGCAAGCTATAGGTCACAGAATATTTTCCACCTGCTGCATATTGCTGCAGATGTATATTTTATGATTGGTTATATAAGGTTTCTTGATATTAAAAGGATGTATACTTCGAGCTCCACGTTGTTCGCGCTAACGTATCAAATTAATTTTTAACCCCACGACGTTGTGCGTCATTGTAGGGGAAGCAAATTAGTATTAAAAATTAATTAATGAAAAGTTGGAACTATAGAAACTTGTCGATTCTGCCGCTAGCTTGGCTATTACCCCTGGAAGGCCATGAGAAGGAGCAGGGTTGAAATATTCTTCGTTAAACCGAAAAATTAAATAAAGTTAAGTTGGACGTCACTGTATCTAGCAAGTATTGAAAACGGTGTTTCAGGGTAGATACAGAAACCTTATTGAATAAATTTTTTAAAACTTTTAATTTACTTTACTCAGAAAATTAAACGTGTTCGAATCAGAAAATGTTTATTGTTAAATAAATAACTTTTATCCAAAGAAACTAACTAAATCAATTCACAAAGTTTAGTGATATTAAACAAAATTATTATTTATAGAACATAGAACGAAGAGAAGTAAATATAAAGAATAGGGTGAGGCAGGCATGTGCCCTAGTCCCATTAATTTCTAGCGTGTAAATCGAAGAAGCAAATGAATACTGTCAAATGCAGGAAGACATTTGGAATTATTATGCAGGGCAAACGATTGATATACTTAGATTTGAAGATGCTATAACGGTATTAGCATCCAGCAAGGAAAAGTAAGAAGCTGCTCCTAATGAAATGAAAGCAGTTCTAACAGAAAGATACAGTATCAAAATTAACAAAAATAAAACTAAAGTACTAGTATGCAAAGCAGGGGAAATAAATCAAAACTAGAATACAAATAGAGGTTAAGAATTTCTGTTACCTAGGAAACCAAATAACGCAAGATGGGAAGAGCACAAAGATTAGCACAAGGTCGTGCTACATTTAACAAGAAAAGCAACTACTGTGTTTATAAACAACAAACATAGAAAAAAGGAAAAGATCGCTTAAAACATATGTGTAGAGCACAGCACTGTACGGCTGTGAAACCTGGACAGTAGGAGAAGCGGACAGGAAAAAGATAGACGCCTTTGAAATGTCGTGCTACAGACGTCTGATGCAGATATCGTAGACAGATAAAGTTAAGAACAAAGAGGAACTAGAAACGATAGGGGAAGTAATAAGTATGTGGAAAACAGTAAAAAATAGGAGAGATAGGATGATAGGCCACATACTAAGGCATGAGGGAGTAGTGCGGCATATATCAGGAGCAGAGATAGGAAAAAAGAGAGGTGAAGGTAGAGCTAGGTTAGATATTCCACACAGATAGTGAAAGATGTAGGCTGTGGGAATTTCAGGGAAATGTGCAGGCTATCTCAGAATACAAATCAATGGATGTACGGGTCCAACCAACTCCAAGATGAGTATTTAAACCTGACGATTATTATACGGAACTACAGATATTGGTTTTGCAATACTCTCAACTAGTGTTTATTGTGCGAGTGCATTTACTGGAAAACTATTAATTCTAAGTGTTCTAAGTGTTAGGGGATCCTGGATAGCCACAGCCTGCTCAATCCCCTTCACATACCACTAAATCTTGGTGAAACAAGGCATATAATTAGGAAACAACAGAAGGGGAACCAAACTGAATTTAAGGTGTAGGAATATCAGGGAACGGTGTAGGCTAGCTCAGAATAGAAATAAGTAAAGGTACGCGTCCAACTAGTTTCAAGACGGAAAACCTATTGACGAAAAACAAATTGCACTTAAATTTAATGATTATTACAAACAACTGCAGGTATTGGTTTTGAAATATTTTCAACTAATGCTGATTGTGCGAAAGGATATATCGGAAACTGTTAATTCGGCAAATGTTCAAGTGTTAGGTTATCTTGGTAGCCGCAGGCTGCTTATCCCCCTTCACATACTACCTACTGAATATTGATGAAATACGGTTTATATTTATCAACAATAGCTGGGTAACCAAACTGCATCTAACAAGAGAGAGCAACGGTTGTGTTCGAAGACAACAAATATAGAAACTAGAAGAAAATTGTTGAAAGCACATGTATGGAGCACAGCACAGCATGTCTATGAAATAAAGGCTATTGAAGAAGCAGGCAGAAAAACGGTAGAAACCTTTTGGAATGTTGTGCTTCAGATGTATGAAGATAATAGCATGGACAGACAAAGTTAATAACAGAGAGAAGTTATAGAAATAGTAGGAGAATAAAGATATCTGTGGAAAACAAAAAAAGGTAGAGGAAATAAAAGGGCAGGATACGTTCTACGGCATTTTTGAGAAATAGTGGGGGATATATTATAAATAAAGATAGAAAAAAGAAGTAGAGATAGACCTAGATAAAAATATTGCACGCAGGTAGTGAAAGATGCAGACTGTGGAAATTTCAGGGAAATGTGTAGGTTAGCACAGTAGGAAACAAAGAGAGTACGCGTCCAACCAGTTCCAGGACTGAAGACCTTGTGATGATGAGAACATTTTTGTCTCTTAAGACTTGGATGAGCATCGGATCTAATAATCACGTATATACTTTAATTTAAAACTTTTTACCATAGTTATACCTGTAAATACTTAAATATAAAATTTTTATCAATTATAACTTCTAAAGAATCAAATGCTTTAAATATGGAAATTTACTGTTTAATACTGAGTTACGACTTAACGATGGAGTGCCGAGTCTTACGGACTACTAACATGGTGACCTGGGACACTTAACCACTAGTGGTTGGCGGCGGTCTTCAAGTTGGTTTGACACAGGTCCCGGTGGTATGGTCACAAGACGTCGACTCCAAGCGAATGCGGTATGGGATGGGTATGCCTCGGCATTTGTGTTCTAGTTGTCTCACTATTGGGGTGGATAACCCAACAGGCGGTTTTGTTCTGCAATAAAAACCGACTAAAGAATTGAAGTTTTTGAACAGCATTCTCACCATCAACGTCTTTCCCGTCCGCCTGCATCGAAGGTGTAGTGGAAGTGAACGGATTAAGAAAACTACTTCCCAAAACAGTCCAAGCGGTGGAAGTCTTATCAGATTAAAGTCTTCAATGCCCACGCGCCGTGTGTATGAAAGAAGTTGGAAGGAAACCATTAGGTATTTCCAGAAATATAAATTGTTTACATGTGCTTTTGAAAGATTAAATTGTTATTTCTGACTCTGCAAACCAGGTTTCCTAACAGCTGGATTGCATTCTGCAAGATTGTGGATACGAAATGTTGAACTTAACCTTGTGATTAAATTAAATTAGATAATGAGTTTGTTGTTTTTTATATGGGACCAAGGATTTATTAAAAAAAGCAAGCGGTTTGGACGGAATTTTTCAATTTTTTTTCAAGTTTGTTTCGACAAGCAATTTATACCTTTAAAAATGTTACAAGTTCAGTTTATGTGCTTTGCTGTGTTTGTGAAATACTGTGATTTTCATGTTTGGATAACATAGGTTATGTGAACAGCTTGGAGTTTTCTTTCATTTGTGTTTATTTGATAATAGTAGGTGAGCAAACTGTACACAGGGCTCGATCAACCTGTTGCAGAGAAAATCCCGTTTAAATCGATTTAGTACACTTCATTGCCGCCAATGCATTGCCGCCACGCCATTGCAGGACTATTTCGTTGCAGGGACAACTCATTGCAGACTCAACTCATTGCCAGCCTAATCTCACTAATAAATACTTGATTTGTATTAATTTTAAGATTATTTGCGGGGCATAGCTTACAATTACCAAAAGAAACAATAATTTTTAATTATATAAAACAAATACCATTGTAATTAGGTTTTTGATTATCTTTAATAAAAAAATTTGAATTATTAGCTTATTTTATTACTAATTCTTATAAGGTACCAATAAAACTGAGCGACAATGAAATAGCCCTGCATTGAAATGGCCTGGCAATGAAATGGCCCGGCAGTGAAATGGCGTTAAAGGAATGTCGGCAATGAAGTGCCGGCAATAAAGCGTCTCAGTCCGCGTTTAAATCATCCAGCGAGACTAAAATCAGGTAGATTGGCGCGTTTACAGGTATATGTAGGTAGAAGTTTTGAAGTGTATATACCCCTAACAGATTTGCATTTGGTTTTATAGAAAACACCTCTTCCCCACCCACCCTCCTCATTGAAAGCTAGCTAGTGCAATATTTACTGTTACGTCTCCTTGGTATTATAAACTTGATTCTGTTAACTAGCGTTAATTTAGCACGTAATGGACCAACGTAAAATTCCTTTATCGTTATTTAAGATACCAAAATGTTCCAAAATGTGCATAAAATAATTGTCAAAATCGGTAATAAACTACTGTCCATAGGCAAAGAATCAGGTTGTTCGAAGCATTTAACATTAAATACAAAAATTTTTTGTGAAAGGCAAAGGTTAAGCAAATTAAGGAAGTCCGTGATATCGTGATTCCTCAAAATATTGACCGATAAAAGAAGAAGCATATGCTAGTGTTATTCTGAATAACATCACGCACACGAACTGGTTTGACAACAAGTGTTCAAAACGTCCACCGCCTTCGCGTAATTGAAAGGCTACGCAAAATATCTTTAATTACCTAAAACCCAATATAACTATATTTAAGTCTCAACACTACTTTTAAGTGTATTACCAAAGCAGGTATTGGGAGTGTATCGCTCAGTAAAAAAGTACAATCAACTTAAAGTGAATGATTGCTGAATTGCTAGAATTTGCAGACTACGGGGTCAGAAACCTAATACAGTCAATCAAATCAGCATAATGAAATTTTATTTTGTGGTGTGATTATCATCAGAATTTTTTTGTTTTAAAAATTTTTTAAATTGAATCTATTAGCAGGTAAAGTGCATTGGGTTATTTCGTTTTACAGCTTACACACATCGTATTTTACTAATTTATATTTGCACTATCACAACTTTGTAGGTCGACTCTAAATGATGATGCTATTGTGTATTTGAATATTAACCTAGCTCACATTGCAGAGGTTTTAAAACAGTTTGGCCACACTTCTTGCTTGTCCGTTTGTAGCTAACCATTTACGTTAGACCAGAAGTTGATGAACAGTTAGTGTTTGTCTTATTTACGCTCCTTTAAATTAACTACATAGAAGTAATACCACCCTGTTTATAGTTAACAACAAGGACAAAATAAATAAGCTCCAAAGAATAACTTTTATAAGTTGTCTTGTGGTTGATGCCACTCCAGTTCTGTGGGAAAAATTTGTAGAACCCTTAAAATGAGAATCTCCGAACGCCGCAATAAATCCCAAGAGCCAACCTTTGCCCACTATTTAAAATTCAACAACCAAATGTTCGGTCTTCCAAAAACAACAAGCTATCATATTAAATTACAACTAGGAATTTTACCAGATTGAACTTTATTGTAGATCTGAAAATAGAAAAGGAATTATTGAGCAACTCTATTTCTCTAAATACCAAAACTAATTCGAATAAATCTTACATACTTTTATATAAAAGGTTAAACTAGTTCCTTCTAACCTTCACGTTCTGTTATCCTAGGCTCACCTTATCTTTACCTATCTTTCATATTTTTTGTTACATTTTGTGTTCACATTTCAATTCTGAACATCTTGTAATGTATGAGGCCTATTTTTAAAATTATAAGTTGTTAATTTATTACATTTTAATTGTTGCTGGAAAATTTCTATCCTACAATAAGTTTTAGAATTTATAATTAATTTTATAATAACTTGTGTGACATTCTTATAGGAAAACATAATACTGAAAGTGACTAGGCACTAGTCGAAAGCGCGCTGTCAATTAAATACTTGCACGTTAATTATTTTTCATCCTACAACCTTCGCAATCATAGTTTACAGCTAGTAAAACCAAATATGAATGGTTATTTGTGATTGCCGAAATCAGCCTTATGGTTTATGATATAAATAAAAAATTTGAACTACAGTTGTTATTATTTTTTGTTATTATTTATATTATTATATAAAGGGTGTTCATGGACAAAATTTTAGGATGTGGTAGGGGAGGTCATTTTCTACCAAAATACTTCTGTATGTTAGAATCCATTTGTATTTCACTTTTTGTGTTTTTTTGGAAAAAGCGTACCTCACCGTAGATTATTAAATATTAGAAATATAATATTGGCTCTTTACGCGTAGTTCTTTGTTTGCGGTGTAGATGAAGGTTGCCTCTTTCATAAATGACATATTTCAAAAAAATCATCCATTATCACAAGAGAAAATCGAAGTTGTCGGCGTACCTTCAGTCTTATGAAAAATAGTTCGGTTATTCAAATCTAAATTGAGCTTGAACTCGCTGCACATGATCTGAATATAAGTTATTCCGGCGCAACATTGCATGAACTGTACTTCACGCTATTCCAGACTCTCTGGCAATAGTTCTGATGCTGATTGTTGAAGTTTGTAAGGCCCTTGCAACGACTTCGTCTTCACCATTATCTCTAGGTCTTCTTCCCCTTGGACCTAAAACACCAGGTGGTTCCTTCCAGGTATGCTTGATGCACTCTTTGAAACACCCTCCTAACAGGAAAATTAACCCGGTTAGGGTTACAAACCGTAAACTCTCTAGCAGCTTGCAGAGCATTGCAGTTGCAGAGTCCATACAAGAAATGCATTTTGGCATATTCCCGAGCAGTGTATGGCCTTCTTAATTGTGGAATTTACAAAAATTAATAGTAAATTCACAATTAGCAAAAAATGAACTTCCAACTTAAACAAGAACTGCACGAATAAAGTCACCATAGAAACGGATGTAATTGCCAGAACAGCACACGACATACTAATATTTACTCTGGAAAACTTGGGACAATTAAATTGTAATTAACGCCTCATTAACGTTCGGATTGTAGTTGAAGTATTTACTTAATTGTATGTAGGTAATGCCATTGTTTGCTGTTGAATTACCGAAGAATTTTTCACATCATTATTCATTCTTTTCATTCTAACTGAATTGTGGAATCCTTAAATAAAAGTGTTGTTCGTACGATTAAACTCAAATATTTTCTTAGTTTCTAAACTTACGCTTATGAGTTATACCTCTAAAGAAAGGAGATAAACTAAGGATGTTTTTAGATAGGTGTGCACTTTTTGGTAAGAGGTACTTTTTTGAGTAATTTCGATTTGAATAACACGCACTATTTTTCATAAGACTGAAGCGACGCTGACAACTTCGATTTTCTCTTGTAATAATGGGTGATTTTTTGACGTATCTGTCATTTATGAAAAAGGCAACCTTAAGCTATACTGCAAACAAAGAATTACGTTTAAAAAGCCAATATATTTTTAATACTTAATAATCTAAGGTTAGGCACGCTTTTTCCAAAACAAATACAAAAGTGAAATAACTTTGAAACCGTAAACAATTGGATCCTAACATACAGGAGTATTTTAGTAGGGAATGACCTCCCCTACCACACCCTGAAATTTTGTCCATGAGTTTCTGGCACCCTGTATAGTCTTGAATTTAAATAGTCTAATTATAAGCATTCTAGATTTGTGATTAATAATTAAAAATCAGTAACCTATAACAAAATCCCCAGGTAAGATTTAAAATACAGCTAAACCATTTTGAGCATATAATTATTAGAGGAAAATGATGTGGAAAAACTCGAGATGATAAAACTTCTTGATAAAATGAATATAATTGGTTATTAATTTAATATTTCAACATCATTAAACGATTCCACTTTATAACGAGCTTAATGCTCGTGCTTGCGTCTTCGCTATAAGTATAGTTAGACATACAACATTTAGACTCTTTTAGCCGAGCAATTAATTGATATCATCCAAAAGAAATATGACATTCATCCCTTTTCATTTATGCCGATTTTAATTAAAATTGCTTCCGTTTACAGGAAAGCAATATAATTGGCTTCCAAAGCCTTGTAAATGCAAATTGAAATGTAAACTTCATTGATTTGGTGGTCCTTCTACTTTTAAAGTAAAAGAACGATCAAACTGTGAATAAATATTGTGTTGTAAAAAATTAATGTTTTTTTCGTATTGAGTTTCGATAGCTTTTGTAATTTTTGTTGTGCAAAGGTAAGGCAATGAACGATTTTCTAACACAAGTCTGCTAGTATACAAAAGAACTTCTGCTACCAAGCATTATTAGTGATGTATGATTTTGTGCTGTACTTTAGATACACTGAACTATCAACATAGATGGCGACTGTTTCTAAGTAATGAGCAAATACTACACAACAAACTTTATTATATATATATATATATATATATATATATATATATATATATATATATATTATATATATATATATATATATATATATATATATTTATATGGGTGGGTAATTCGCTGATCTTTTATTACCACGTTTGTGAATGTGATTGGCCAATATCTGTCACGGATAATTTATTGCCACCGTTCTACATTGACGTTAAAATCTCCGTGTTACAAGATAATCCATATCCTTTCAAATATCCATTTGGAATATTATTTTTTAAAATGCATCTTCTATTTTCAATTAACCAACTCCAGAGCAACTCTTGTACCAAAGAATGTTCAATCTTCATAGTATTTTTACAAAACAAATGATGCTTCATCAAATAATCACATTCGATAACTTTTGTGTTTGAAACTACTCAAATTTATAAGTGTCATATTTATGCAAAGTTCTTCGGTGCTTATTGCATATCGTAATATCATAAATCACTCAAACTTATGCGTTCAAATCTTAATCGAAGTTACTGCTTGGTTTAGGACCGAATGAATGGTTTCAACCAAGTTCCGGATTTTATATTAAAGTTTCTCTATACGTAACATTTTCGAGGGCTTTCGCGATTTAATTTGAATCTTACTCACTTACGTGATGCAAATAGTTCTGCTAATTCCACGGTTTTAATGGTCCAATTAGCGTCAACTATGATTTATGTATGCAAAAACGCGCCGTTTATCCTTTTCTAACAAACGAAGTTAACAGTCGCGTACCCTTGTATCCTATCGAGACACGGAAACTATAAAATAATTCTTATCGATTTTTATTGCCTTTTAATGTTCGCGCCATTAGAATCGAAGCATTCATTGATTTAATGGCATTTTAAAAACATTTCTAGTAAGGATGACGTATTTTATTTTATTAATCACAAAAATTCTAGAATAATGTTGTGTTTGCAATACCTAAAATGAAGTTAAATGATCTACATATTGGAAAATAATTAAAGTACGCGTTTGCTTTCTTTATGGTAGATTTGTATACTAATAAAGTACAGATTTTAGTGTAATTACATAACTAATTAAAACTTCAATTGCTTTCTTAGCGTTTTGCAAATGCAAAAAGATTTTAATCGATATATATATATATATATATATAAAATATATATATAATAGAGAAGAATAATCCATATTTGGAATGCAAATGAATGCTTAATATATATTAATAGTTATTAAGATGAAATGAAATCCCAACTTTGTATTTAAAGTTGAATTACCATTTCAAATCGAACTAGTAATTGAAAACCACTAAAAGAACGGCTACAGCAGGATTTGAACCTGCAACCTCTGATTCTCCGGATCAGTGCTCTAACCAATTGAGCTATCTAGCCTAATTGTTTAGATGATGTTATACTTAATACTACTGAAGCTTGGCTCTTGTTAACGATTTTCAATTACGTCTTGCATTTAAGGAAATTGAATCTAGTTATATACATAATTCATGTACTAATAACTTGATCATCCCATTTTTGCAACGTTCGGAATAATACAAACATGTAATTATATTATTATTAATAGAGAAGAATAATCCATATTTGGAATGCAAATGAATGCTTAATATATATTAATAGTTATTAAGATGAAATGAAAACCCAACTTTGTATTTAAAGTTGAATTACCATTTCAAATCGAACTAGTAATTGAAAACCACTAAAAGAACGGCTACAGCAGGATTTGAACCTGCAACCTCTGATTCTCCGGATCAGTGGAAGGCAACAGCAAACTATCACGTTACCTCCCTAGTACACAGCGTACTGAAATCTTTTTTAAAAAATGATGGCATTCTTTGAGGTAAAAGATTCCGAAGGTAAAATAGTCTCCATTCGGATCTCCTGAGCGTAGTACCGCGTAGGATGTGATCGGCAAGTTCAATAAGAAAAACGAAGTACCGGGAATACATTACGAGCCGGGGCGTGGAATGAAGCAAGAGGCTAAGCTAGAGAATTTGAAAATTTAAATGGATAAGGTATCATTAAATATAGTAATTCTTACAGGATCGGACGAAGGAAATTCGGACGTGGGGATAGTTTTGCAGTAAAAGATTGGACACTGTGTAGAAAAGTAGTTACAAAAGAAGAAAAGAGTGCGCGTGGTTAGATTACAATCTAAACCGGTAACAACGGCAATAATACAAGTATACATGTCCACTTCTTCTAGCAACACCGAGGAAAAGGTAAAAGCTGTCTATAAAGATGTCGAAGTCATACAAATATGCGTAAAAGAACATGATAATTTAGTAATTACGGGAAATTTTAATGCAGTGGTAGGTATAGGTAGGAAAGTAGCGGTAGTAGGTTTATTTCATTAAGACACGAGAAACGATAGGGGAAATAGGCTAGTACAATTTTGCGACAAAAACAATTAACCATCATAAACGCATTATTTCAACATCATGCTAGAAGACGATACATATGGAGGGTGCCATGTGACATTGAAAAATATCAAGTAGATTAAATTTTTGTTCGACAGCGGTTTAGAAATCAAGTAGAAGGCCGTAGAAGCTACCCAGAAGCAGATTTGGACGCTGACCACAACATAGTAATTATGAAAGCCACGCTTAAACTTAAAAATTTGAATAAAGGATCGTAGAAAAGCACTTTAACTTCGAAAAACAAAAACATAAGGATAGTTACAAAAGATTTGAGAAAAAATCAAGCGAATCGCTGAAAGGCATCGGTAAAAATTTGTGAGACTAACAAAGTAAAAACAGAATGGAATAACATTAAAACCAACTTAAACATGACGACCAGAGGCATTCTGGGGTATAAACAAAAAGAAAATAAAAAACCATGTATAACAAAAGATATTCTGAGTACAACAGAAGAAAGGCGCGAATGCAAAAGTAGACCAGACGAAGCAAGAAAACAGATAAGTGCAAAGGGGTACAAGCTAAGATTAGAAATAGGAAAGACAGACAAAGTATACAAACTAATTACAATGAATATTATGTACATAAAACAGTATAGTAAAAATATAAGGGGTGCGCTAGCAGATATTATTATAGAAAATGTAGAGAAAGTAGTTAGATGGCAAAAAATGTATAGGGAATTTATATGCAAGGCAGGTACTAGGAGCACTCAAACAGGAATCAGACATTGAATAGGATGACTTTGGATATCCTATACTTAGAGATGAGTTTCAATTAGCATTAAAGGGTTTGAAAAAAAATTAAGCACCTGGTATAGATAAGGTGCAAGCAGAAACTTTAAAAGCTGCTGGTTAAGCAGTAACAGGACATCTCTTCCAACTTGTAAGCTATACGTATGAGACATGCGAGATACCCAAAGACTACACATGTGACACAGTTAACACAAAATCAAGAAAGAGTGGTGCGGATAAATGTGAAAATTTTAGAACGATAAATTTAACAGCACACCTGTCAAAAATAATAACAATAGTTATATAAAAACTGGTGGAGAAACGGGCTAAAGAAATACTAAAATATGATCAATTTGAATTCAGGCGAAAGAAGGGAATGTGGAAGGTCATTTTAGATCTAAGGGCGATGGAGAAAACAATAGAAAAAAAAGAAACGTGTATCCCTATAGGGTTTGTAGATCTCGAAAAAGCAGTCGACAATGTAAAATGGGAAAGAATGTTCGAAATACACAAAAATATTGGAGTGAGTTGTAGGGATAGACGGATAGTACGTGGCTGTAATAAAATTAGAGCAGCAACGTAGAGAAGTAAATGTTGGCAAAGGGGTGAGACGGGGTTATGCCGCATACCCGTTAATTAGCATGTATATCGGGTAATGAACACTGTCAAATACAAAGAGATTTGAAATTACTATGCATGGACAGATAATTGATATACTTAGATTTGCAGATGATCTAGCCATGCCAGCACCCAGCAATGAAGAATTAGAAGCAACTCTTAATTATATGGAAACAGTACCAACAGAGAGATGAGGTAAGAAAATTAAGAAAAAACGAGTTGGAATGGTAGCATGTAGAAAGAGAAAATGAATCAAATACTAGACTACAAATAGAAAACGAGAACTAACACGAGGATAAAGGTTTCTGCTACCTTGAAAGCTAAATACCGCAAGATGGAAATAGTGCAGAGGATAAAACCAAGTTTAGCACAAGACAGTCCTGTATTTAACAAGAAAAAGCAATTACTTTGTTCAAAAACAACAAACATAGAAACAAGCAAAGGATTGCTGAAATCATAGATGTGGAGCACAGCACTGTACTGCTGTATAAGATGGATAGTAAAAGAAATCCCCAGGAAAAAGACAAAGGTCTTTGAAATGTAGTGCTACAGACATATGATGAAGATATCGTGGACGGACATAGTTTAGAACAAAGAGGTTGTAGAAATGGTAAGGGAAGGAAGAAATATGTGGAAAACAATAAAAGTATAAGAGATAGGACACCGGGATACATATAAAGGCACGAGCGAATAATGCAGATTTTACTAGACGCAAAGTACAAAAAAAAGTGAGGTAGAGGTAGACCTAGATTAGACTATTGGAGACAGATATTGAAAGATGTAGGATGTGGATATTTCAGGGGATTGTGTAGGTTAGGTCATAAATCAATGGATATACGTGTCTAATCAGTTCCAGGACGGAAAAATTAATAATGTAAAAAGTAATTGCATATAAATTTGATAATTGTTATAAACAACTGCAGGTGTGGATTTTGAAATATTCGCAACAAGTATTGATTGCACGAACGGTGATTTTGGAAGACTATTGATTTGGTAATGTCGAAGTGGTGGGAATCTCGGTAGCTGTCAAGTTGCATAACCCCCTTTGTGTGCCACTGAATATCGGTGAGATAGGGTATAGTTTTAGAAAACGAAAGACGGGACAAAGTCCAAAAGATATTAAGAAAAAGTACTAGTACAAGGCCTGCAGAAATTGATCAGTTGGTAGTTACTTTAAGTAAAGATGGCGATGAAAGAATACAAAATACATTATACTGCCTGATAAACAGGATATACAAGGAACTACACCTTGTAACGTTAGTGCAATACTTTAAGCAAACATTAGGTAATAGACAAGAACTGAGGAAATTTCAGTTAATTACATGAGCTTTTAGCACGAGACGCGCCTGTAAAATTTTGAAGATTTGGCAGTGTACATATAGTAGCGTGGATATTTGAAAGTAATATTAAATTAGGATACCGAATTAAAATAGTAGAGCAACCAGTATATTAAATAAAAACACTAATGACCATCTGTATTTTATACTTTCGTATTAAATTTAGAAAAATACATACGACGCTCATTAAGTCACCGGGCTTAGAAAAGTTTTTGTAAACATTTACACGACTTCATAAATAAACTATTGGATGATGGAATTGGACCGGCACACCCTATAAACACAATTATCATAAAATTATCCGTAACAATTAATGCATTACATGTAAACCGTGTGAGGAATTATAAGCTCACACGGATAAAACGACAATGAGCTCAACAATAAGACACACTGTCCGTGAGGTGTTGGCCATGGGGTAATCCTCGTGGGGCGTTACGATTTATAGAATAGAGCATGAAAGATGGAGAAAATTAACTTTAGTTATTTAAAATCAGACAGCAGGGCAGAGCTTCGAATTCGATTGACAACCAACTATCGCCGTTGTTAATAGTTAAAGTGATGGTATTAGAAACCCCGGAACTGTTGGTAAACAGGTGTTTGAACATGAGTAAAACCGTGGATTTCATCGTGAAAGTGGCCTGCGTTAGGAGCGTTAGTTCAACCTTGAGTTGTAATAATTAGTCTACCTGCAGTCATTTCTGCACTTTCAAAGTAGCCTTGTTGAGGACAAATAAAAACTGTCTCTTGATTAACAGGTTAACAATCTGGACAATTGTTTGTTTGTCGAGATGTTGTTCAAAAATCCTAACCAAAAAGTTTGTAGAACGTTGCAAAATAAAATAAAGATGAAAGGCGGAAGCGTGAGTGGTTTGAATTTATAAAGAACACATACTAAGGACGCGATCCTTATGCAATTGTTAAGAGCAGATGATTACAGCAGAACATAATGTATTGTTTATAATTTTAAATAACGCGATTAGAAGGAACTAAACCAGAAATAAAAATGGACGAGAAATTGGAATAAATGTTAACAAGGGTGTGAAACATAAGTGCGTGCGTACTAGTTCAAGGTTTATTTAATGTGAAACAACGATCGTAGAAAGGATTTAAATGTTGAGGTATACGGTATTAAAAGAAACATATCAGAAGTTATAAATAGAACTAAATAAAAGAAATGAAATTTTATATCGATATTTATAAAATAAAATAAATAGTACTACGATAAGCTTAAGAGATACAGTAAACACGATAGCAGTCTGAAGATGAAAACCTATTAAGATCAGAGAGACTACAAAAAATAAAGACCACAAATGAAAGTGGAAATAAATTGACGTAAAAAGTAGTCTTCGTCTAGGAAGAAACGGTTTCAGTTCCCGAGTACAATATTCGAATCTAGAATAGTTGTAGTTGTTACGAAAGACTATTGAAAAATAGAGTTTGAAGCGTAAGATTATACTACTGCAAAACGTCGATATCGGTCAAAGAGGAAATCAAGAGATTAAAGGTTTTTGAGATGTGATGAGTAAAATAGTTTAAACTGATAGAGTTTAAACATTTTTAAGACGATAATATTACCATTGTACTTAAAGAGATGCGATAGAATAAAATGTAATAGTTTAAAAAGCAATTGGCTAGTTAAGACTGAGCAAAATGTAGGATTTGGAGAGAAAGCGATTATGAATGTGGTGTTCGTATGTGGGCATGTGCGTTCATCTCTCTCTACTTTTATGTGTGTGTGTGTGTGTGCGTGTATGTGTGTGGGCGTGTGCGTGTGTGTTTGTGTGTGTGCGTATGTGCAGGAGTTGTGTGTGCGTCTTGTGCGTGCATGTGTGTGAGCTAAAGAGAGAAAGAAGAGGAGAGAAAGCGAAAGAGACAAGTGGGTTGCTCTGTTCCGACATCAATATTTAAATTAACTCAAAACAGTCAAAAAAGTTGGTAATCTATAAGTGACAAATATTCTTTTATTAAATGCCCTTTTTTAATATATTTTTAGCGTAGGCAGGTTTGAAACCTAAAATGGCATTTAACCATACCCTTAATTTCATTCTTAACCATAAATCTTGTTATTGAGTTCAAATACGTGAGCATCATAACTAAACACATAAAGTAAGTTAATAGAAAAATAACTGCTCTAATAGCGATTCATGTAACATATTCAGTGATTTAGGATTCGAATGTGAAATACTACATCTTTTTCGTCATTGTGTTGGCCATTGTCCCAAACAATTTCCTCAATGTTCTGTCAAAAGGTGTAAACGATGTTATCTAGAAAAGGCGGAAATTACGCGATTACTCAACTTGCCAACCAAATCATAGAAATAGCGTTCAAATTTTGTCATCGTTGACGTTAGGGTTACAATCGCGTTTCAGTCTTCTAGAAATAGAGAAACTTGTCAACGAAAAAGTGTTGACATCACGGTATATATTGCGTTATAAACAGCAAAAGTGCGTTTTATAACTCAAAGTTTAAAGTGTCCTGGGACAGTTAGAATAACGAGCTGGAAAGTAATTGCTTTTGATTTTAAAATCAGGAAATTTCTTATGGCGTTTGATTGCTTTAGGAATTTACTTTTTAGAGGTAAAAGTAGACAATTACAATACTTCGCAGTTTAAGCTTGGTGCTTACCTGAAGCCGGAAATTTAATTTAGAAAAACTAACTGATGATTCAACGTTTAATTATAAAAACAATATACATTAAGCCTTATCGAAATTGAACTACGAGAAAACTCAATAGTTCGTCGCAAAAGTGCTTATGTTTTATGAGACGAAGCGAAAGCACAGAATTGCTTTTACCTATTATGCAGACACGGGTTTGTTTCATTTACTGGATTTTAATCTCGTAATACCTTTTGTTGTGTGTTTTAAGGTTACTTGTATTTGCATGTACTGTTACGTATAACATCATGGTGATAATATTTACACGAAAAACCTATATACAACACTGTCGAATTGAGTAAAATTACGCCATATGAAGCACGTAATTGTGGCAGAATGATAAATCTTTGAATGGAAATTGCAGGGAATCCCATAACAAAAAGGGATGCGCCGTCCAATTACAGTGGTACGGAGGTGGGTCGATATAAAAGCAATACCAGAAAATAAATAGAAAATGCAACAATTTCCTAGGTGTAATTTCAATACTACGTTTCCAGTAAGAGTACATTGAAAACTTTTCGATACTGTCAAGTTATGGATACCAACTCGTTCAGTCAAGTATGTTTTAACGCCCCTGGACGACGAATACTTCTGGGGGATTTTAATTACTTTACCCTCAGGTAAAATGGAGTTCATTTTACAAAATGACACTTATATGTTTAAGTAATAAAATAACAAATTTCAACTTCCGACGTTACCTAACTCTATTTTGCGATAACATTATTTCATTTTGCTGTAACCAGGCATACATACAATAGTTACATCAATGTAAATACCTGCGATACAGCTATATTTCTGTGAACAAATACACACACACAGAATGGTAAAATTTCATAATCAGATCAGTCTCAATTAATCATGACATATGCAATTAACTATAATAATAATTTGCAACATTACTAATTTGCAATTACAACTGCAATTTAATAATTTACATTATACTTTACTTAAAATGGACGTTGTATAAGTTAATATTTTATTAAACAAAACACCATTCATAAATGCCACAATACAAGGACACGAGTTTGAGACATATGTATATCTTACAGTTTATACCTGCGGCTTAACAAAAAATACCATCATCAGCCAGGAGATTCACCTTTTGCTCTAATTTCTAAGTTATTGCTGGCAGCCAATTCTTACCAATCTGTGAACGTTCTGGGTTTGTTAATAATTCACACGACGATCCACCTGTTGTTATTTAATAATATCGGATATCTATGACTACTTTTACACTTTCACCCGCACATGTGGCTTTGTTGAAGGTTTGAGAATGATTAATTAACTCGTTCTTTGTTTACTTGCTAGCATTTTTCAGTTCCGCCTTACTCTTCATACGTTTAATGGGGTGGAATTTAACGTACAGTCTTTCTAATGGGTTTTATATTTAAACACGTACAAAACGTGTGATATAATATGATTTATTGTGGTTAGCATTTCCATCCGTCTCCAGCAATATAAATGAATACATTGTAACATCTTATTGTATGATATGATTAAACCACCCGTAACTTGATATTCGTGAATTTCACTGTATTGCTTAGTACGTCGTATAAATCTGTTTTTAATGTGGTCTGAGGTTTACTTTGTATTGTAACTAAGTAGCATTAATTCTTGTTCACTTAACTAAATTTCGAAAAAAGCTTACCTACATTTGAAGTGCACATTAATAGATTTACCGTTATTATCTTTATAATTCTAAAGCTTTCCTAAAATGTTATATTTACGCTATAAAGATTCACTGAAATAAATATTCTGGTTACCCTTTTGCGGTTTAAAATAATTTATAAACCTATGCTTTTGTGGTTTTTAAGCTTATGATTTCAATACAGCTAACAATTTGCTGAAACACTTACGCGTTACAGGACATATAAATATAGATGGATCCTTACTAAAACATAGACATGCAAACAAATGAATATACTAATGAATCCATAGCAATTCAGAAGGGTACTACGTATCTGCAACATCTACATAAAGATGCTACGGGGGTTGATCAATGTCCAATGCTCTATCTAGATGCGAAAATTCTTAAAAACTAATACGTATACGTTGTAAATATTATGTACATACGAAAGGGTGTTTCTCGTGGGTTATGTCCCATTTTCTCCTCCTAAACTTTTTTGAGGTGCACCGCTGGTAAATTTTAAAACACAAAATGAATTTTCTGTGTTGTTTAGAAACTTTTTGGCCTCATACTTATTTCGCATCCGTGACTGTTTTGTAGGAAAATAATAAGAAACTATTTTCTGCAACGTAGCAAGTACTTACAATACAAAAAATTTACAATACATAAACCTAAATACAAACTATAACATGGAAATTATGTTAAAGCACGTGTTGAAAGTGACCTGCTCTAACCCTTATGCATGTCCCCATTCTTCTTCTCATTGATGCCTGTACTCTTTCGAACACCCCCTGAGTATTCCATACGGCTTCAAATGCAGCTGTAATTCGATTTACTACATTATCAACGTCATTCACTGGTGTTGTATACACTAGAGATTTGAGATGTCCCCATAGGAAAACATCTCAGCTATTTAAGTCAGTGGGACTATGGGGCCAGACTGAGGTCCACCCCGTCCAATCCACATGTTCTCATACACTTCATTTAAATATTCCTTCGCTAAAATAGAAAAAACTGTCGGAGCGCCATGCTGTATATACCACACTTCATTTCTTAGCAAAAGAGGTAAGTTTTCAAGTAATATAAGCAACTCGTGCTGCAGAAAATACCTGTATGAGCAACCGACAAGTCGAGCAGGCAAAAAGAAAGAACCAATCAAATGATCCCCAATTATACCACCCCATATATTCAATGAGAACTGCATTTGCAAATGCGTGTCTACAATTCTATGTGGATTGTCTTCAGCCCATATGTGGTTGTTGTGAAGTTTTATAATAGAATTACTAGAAAAATTGGCTTCGTCGGTAAAAAGGATTTTACAATCAAAATTGAGGTTTACTGCTAGCCTATTTAGGTACTACTGGTAGAAATTAATTCTTAAAGAGAACTCTCGAGGAAGGAGCGCCTACGCCCTTTAAATGTGGTAAGGGTATAGTAGAAAATCATGCAGGATACGCCAAACAACTTGATGACTAACATTTAAGTGTTCGCCGATTTTTCTGGTGCTAGTGGCTGGATGTTCTTCTATTTCATTTAGAACAGCTTCTTCGATATATGGCGTTCTAACAGTACATGGTCTACTTGCATCATTAGTATTTTTACTAAAAGTTCCAATTTCTACAAGACGGCTACGAATATCTATTGGAAGAGCGTTCCATGTACAGACGTTTGACTTCTTGTGCATTTCCATTTGCAAGGCCATAGATGAAATGCATCTCAGCTATTTCAGAATTCGTAAAATTTGTCATTTTTATGAGATAATATCAAGCATTTAAAACACTTTTACACCATACAGTTTACGACTTCTTTTACTTTAATAAACATGTGCAGACACAAGGTACGAGTTCAAATGTGAAACGTACTGTCGAAATTAATAAAAACAATTAATCCAGAGCGTACTAAACCCACTTAAAAAATTTTAATTTAGTCTAGTGCTTTACAGAAAATAGTTTCTTATTATTTCCATAAATAACAGTTACAAATACGAAAAACTGCAAGAGACCAAAAAGTTTCTAAACAAAACAGAAAATGTATGTTGTGTTTTAAAATCTACTAACGGCGCACCTCAAAAAAGTTCAGGGGTAGAAATGGGGACATGGCCCTCGAAAAACTACCACCCTATAGATTTTCACAACCATTCGAAATGCCCAATGATAAAAGTCGTATAGCGTAACCTATATTCCAAATTTGATCTTAAGATCTCAAAAACTGCAGGAGCTATAAAGAGAAAACAAACAAAAATCCCGATACTTCAACACCATGTAGATCGGAAACGAAGTGTTTGCGGATCTATGTTTATATAAATTTTTAATCATGGAATTCGCCAAAAAATCGCACGCTTTTGTATGTACATGATATTTCGGAACACCCTGTATATGTATAGCCTTTTGGAAGACGGTGTACTAGACATCAAACATCCGAGAAACTAAACGCTATAGAAAGAAACAAGATCAACTACCAACACAAAACAAAAGAAACAATAAAAGCAAGAAATATTTAAAGAAAAATTTGTGAAATTTATGTAGAGGACACCTAAAAACATAATCTATGTAATAAATGATCTACAGCTACCAGACGACAGAAAAAATCCACCAAGGGATTTAAAGCAAAACAGTGGTCTTGAGAAGTGGATTTATGGAAAACAAATTCATCTCAAATAAACCAATAAAAGATGTTTATAAACAAATTGTGCAGTCTAAAAAGAATCTAGTTGAATAACACTATTAACAGAATCAAGGAATTTATTACAGAAAACGAGAAAATCTAGCACAGAATTTGGAAAAAGTCAAGGGCTTTCATAAATAAGTAGTATGAATTCAGAAAAAATATCAGTAAATGGGGCAGAACGAATTGCCAAAATAGCCTTAAACTGCAGACTACCAAATTGGAGACATCGAAGTCATATTGAGCTGAATTTTATTAGGGTTTATATAAATGCAGTGTAGTGCAAACTACTAGAGTACTTATAAAATGGTCAGCGTAAAATTTGCCAAAAATATAATGTCAAATAGTCGCTTTGAAACTATAGTGAGAATGAATCATCTTAGGCGACAATTCTTTGATTGGCATAGACAAATTGTACAAACTTCAGCTAGCCGTAGATGGGTTAACAAAGAGTTCTGCTGCTATTTTCTCCACGGAAATGAAATTGCGTGAATAAACCACTATAACCTTTTAAAGGAAGGTTAAACTTTCATCATTAGATAAGATCTAAAATGCAAAAATGCGACATAAAATTATTTAAGGTGTGTTGTGGACTTGAATATACCTACAATCTAAAGATCTAAGCAAGTAAGGAAGAACAAATTGTAGTTTTGCAGAAAATCAACCGTTATGTTATTGGGGGGTCTTTTTAATCAAACAATTGGTATACAAGTTTTACCTCTTGCCTATAAAATGTTACATACAAACACTTTATCGAAGAACTGTCAGAAAGTTTTGTAAAGTCTAAACAACAAAAGTCGCGAGTATCAAACGAGACAAACACTAAATTTACTTCTAGGAACCGCAGAATGGCATTACTATGACAAATTGAAAAGATAAAAGATTCTTATGCTTTTACAAAACATAAAAACGATACGCTGCCTGTACTCTGTAATAGGTTGACAAATTCTAAACCTCAGGCCGTATTACTGCAATATAGGAAACTGTTAATGTACGTTTCTGATCAAATAAGAGTATACGCCAATCATATAATAAAGATAACAACCTGGTTTAGAAAAGTTGATTTTTGGACTTTTGTAGACAAAGTCAATATTGAACGCGTATGTCTCATATACAGGTATGAGAAGCAAAGTTAGAAAGCAAGTTATCCAGCATTTGACTAACAGGATGATGATGAAAACTTATCCGGTGTTAGAAGAAAGGACGAAGTATTAGAGGCGGAAGATATGCAAAAACTGTTATGAGAAAAACTGCAGATTACTTGTAACACGCTTCCTAAAATAGAAAAACATCAACAATGCGGGTGCCAATTTGCACCCCGCAAAATACTAGGGGTTACATAATATCGCAAGGTTACCGTATAACAAACTATTGGTCGGGTGATACTGACTGTGGTAGCTAGTACCAAGGTCTATTGCGAGCAGAGGGTAGCTGAGGGGAGTGGTCGTGGATAATAACGAAAGAAAGAACTAGTACTACAAATAAGTAACTCGGTAGGGCGCTAGGAAGGATCATCAAACAGAAATTACGCATCAACCTTTCTGACCTGGTAAAACAGCAAGATCGTACTAAAATAACCAACGTCAATCACGAAGATGTAACTGGTAAGGAACCTTAATGTTTAGTAAGTGTAATATATCGCAGGACAACAGTATTTACCGATTTCATTTATGAAGAAAAACACTCGAACAAACACTCAATTTACACATATAATGGAATGAAAAATTAGTTTTGTTTTATAAAAAAAATATATCTTTTAAATTTAAGATGTGTGTTAAATAATAAAACATTATTATAACCGAGCGCAATCGCGTATTGTACCAATCGCATTTGCATACAACATAAAAGCGAAGCTAATAGGTATTGTTTACGTAAATCAATTAACAGTAAATTTAAGGCAAGGAACATAAATACTTGTGAATGTTACGCACAAATATTTCAGTAATACAGACTCGTTTAATGTGCTAAGCGGAATCATAACTACAATGTAAATTAATATAGAACATTAATAATTAAGTTGACTTCATTCAACAAAATTAAAATTTTGAATTAAAATCACTTATCTGATTGTCTGGCGGTCGTTGTACCTCCTGCAAAACGTTAACAACTGGAATTTCTATTTTCTTCAAACTCCATAAGGTATGATTCCAGATGTGCATTCCTGTTCTCCACAGATCACGAATCCAATTATTCAATCTTCAACAGAACATCCGAACACGGCCAAAATCAAACGAAGACGAACAGAATACGTACGCAAGCGAATGTATGAATATACGAAGGAATGAATAAATCAATGATTAACAGAAAAGTAAGAATGATGCAAAACATAAGAATGAAGAAGTTATTACACACCAACTGAAATGCATCACGTTAGATTTAATTTGCAAATAAATTCCTGCGTATTTTTAAATGAATACGTCAATTTCCGTCATTCCTGACAGTCGTGTCTGCGCAAAAGGATGTGGAGTGCGCGCGTGATGTTATAAGACGCCATTAAGTTACGATCCCTCGACGAAGCAACATCTATCTGTGTCGTGTGTCTTTTCTTTTTAGAGAGGTAGGTTCCTTCTACTTTTACCTTTTATAGTACCTGTTACCTACTCCTCTCATTCCGCTACAAGTACAGAAGCTACAGGAAGGACGGATCGTAATTTGATTCAACTGAACCCAACCTGCTAAATCATCGTGGGACCCTGAGACGAATTCACGAGATGCCGCCATGTAAGTAATTTGTTTTGATTTAAATTGTGCTTGCAAATTGACTTAAAAAGCGGTTGCATCACTTTTAAAACGTGGCCGGTATAAGTAACAATTGGCGGGAATTATATCGCGAGTATAACAATTGCGCAGTATAACAAATGGCCAAGTGTAACAAAGTAAGGACGACGAATGAAGAACCCTAAAATATCGTAACAAGAACAGGAATTAATAAAAATACAATTTCGAAAAGTGTTCATAACTGGATGGTTAGGGTTCGTTGTAGAGAAAAAAAATGTTACTACTATTACTTGGCAATAAATCCCGAAAACCGGTACTATTAAAAAAAGGCACTAATCGTACAAAAATCTTTAAACTAGAGCACTCAAAATATATCTTATTACGGAAATTAAAACAATTATATGCAAACCAGGTCAATTGCGTTACTCAAAAGAGAGCGATTCAATCATCAAAACGGCGACCTACAAAACTTGCTTATCACTAAACAAAACCAGATTTTAAATGCACGTATAATAATAAACAAATCCAAATGTAATACAGGCATCTTAAACATTAGATACCATAGGAATTCACAGAAATCCAATACAAATCGATTTGCAGCATAAAAACGTTACATTCCAGGAAGTGCAAATGTTATAAATAAAACTAAAAAATTGATACTTTTTGCAACAGTTGCAAATGAAGATTTTTTGGCTTATTCTAAAGAAATCCATTTCTGCTGAATTATACTTATTATCTTATTCTGTTTATTTTGCAAATTTTCTAATTCAATTATAATATACAGTGTGTCCAAATTTCGAGTTTTACATTGTGATTTTGGTCATTATTAGAAATAGAAATTGGATTGTTTGGGGAAAGAATTGGAGAAATGCATACCAATTTTTTAACCGTTTAAAAATTGGTGTAAGTTGTATGGTTTTGGAGGTATTCTAAGAAAACTAAAAATGGAGGATTTTGTTTTTGATATAAAACATGAACCATAAGCCGCGCATTATTAGGACACTTTTTGTTTTCAAAGAATCACCCACAACTTTTGTTTTTGTTTTGGCCGCCATTATGGGTATTAAATAAATACTATAAGCCTTAAAATTCTGAATGATATGTCACATGTCTAAGAAAAAATGCAAAAACTATCCTGAATTTTTAAAATAATGAATTTTGTATATTCTTGAACGTTTGGTAACCCTAAAGCAGCAAAAATTTTATTTCTACCTTCGAATAGTACTACATACATTTTATTAATTATGTACAAAGAAATTTTGTCACAAGTTGTTGATTATTATGGTTATAATGATATCGTTTTATAATGTATGCGGAAGTACGTGACAAAAGCAAACAATTGAGTTACAGGTACGTGTCAATCAAATTCTAAAATTTAAATAAACTGGTATGTATAAAAAGTTGTGGTGTCTGTGGTGCTGCATTTTTAATTTAAAAAATGACACTTGTCTACAATTTTTCAAATGAAGAAAAGTTCTATATGCTAAGTTATTTACTATTTCTTCGGAACGCTGATGCTGCATCCGTCAGATATTTGGAATTATATCTAGAAAGAACGACCACTGCATAAAATGTACTTAAAAAAATTGTAATGAATTCACTGATTCTACGGTGCTTTTGAACAGTCTAGGGAACAATACCACATAAACATAGGGAACTTGTTCAAAGCATTACTGAGTCGGTAACAGAAAATCCATCTACGTCCGTAATACCTGTAAGTCGTGAACTTTGTATCCCAAAATCAAATTTTAAAAAAGGAAGAGTTTCATCCTTAGAAACCCACTATTATCCAAGGTCTCAAAAGAGAAAATTACGCCAGACGAATGCATTCTTCTACTTGGCGAAGAAGAACCGCACTTTTCGGTATTAGTAACAGCGTCAGACGAAACGTGATTTACTAATTGCGGGGTTTTCAATAAACATAAAACGCATTCACTGGAGCACTGAAAACCATCATTTGGCGGCACAACGTCAATTTCAATCGAGATTTGGATTTAACGTTTGGTGTAGTATCTTAGGTAATGAATGTGATATAAATATTTTAGTAGGTTACCCGATATTATTGATACTTCTAGGTAACAATTTGATTGGACCCTTTTATTTCATCAATAACCGCAATGGTGCCTGATATGCAGAATTGTTAAGAGACCAAATACGGTTGTTAGAGGACTGTAACCAATTATGATGATTTTCCAAAATTATGGTACCAGAAAGATGGTTGCCTAGCTCGCAATTCCCGAGAAGTTAGCGCCCTTTTAGCTGAACACTTTGGCCAAAATACCATTTGGAATAACGGACCAAGATCACCAGATCTTACACCATTCGATTTTTATTTATGGGGTTTTGCTAAAAATGAGGTATATGAGTTTAAACCGTCTCATAATATTAACGAACAGCAGGAGAGAGTCAGGGACATTCCTAACTCTATAAATAGATGCACATTAAGCAGACTTGTACCCACAGTTTTAATTAATTGTCAAATGTGCTATGATGCAAACGGACAACATTTTCAGCATATTCGGGAATGAATTTCGATGATTATTGCTGTTCCGTTCACGTTTTATTTTGTTTACTTAACTAGATAAGATATGCTGCAGTTTAAGTTAATTTTAAGATTTATTTTCAATATCTTGAGTTCTACTTAACAAAATGTATGTAGTATTATTTCGAAAGTAGAAATAGAATTTTTGCTGCGTTAGGGTTGCCAAACATTCAAGAACTTACAAAATTCATTATTTTTAAAATCCAGGATTGTTTTGCATTTCTTATTAGACATGTAACTTCACCGTTTATTTTTACAATTGGCGCTTGCTCGTAGCAAAAAGTTTTCATATAACGTACTGTCACTTAATCAGGGTCAAGTATTCACATACCCGTAAATTTAAATGACCAAATAGTTGAATATATATATATATATATATATATATATATATATATAGTGTTACATAAAAATATTTGATTATTTGCATAAATCTTGTCCGTTTCTAGCACCGCTTTGCAACGAAACACTGTTCGAAGTATATGCAGAAAGTAAAATTTAAATTTACAATATCCATAACAAATTATAAAAAATATACGGAAGAGGTAATCAAAACTGCGTCTATAGGCGTTAATAAGATATTTGATAACGGCATATTTGAAAATACCTTCCTTGTCACGCCTTGATTCCCAGGATATACTTCTTTGCTGTATGTCAATTAGTTACTAAGGTTCAGCTCACTTATTTCAAGGTTAACTTAGCGCATTTTCAGTGACAAAGTATCTTTAATCAAGATGGATATTTGTTTAATAGCTGATATAAAATATTCTTCGGCTACGATACTACAGCGTTCTCTTAAATTGTAAACACTTATTGTAATCTGTATGGTCAGCGTACCCAAACCCGGAAACTTCTGAAGGTTTGATCAGGTTGATTGTTAAATAATATTTGTAAATTAAAAATAATGACTAATTAATGGCTTGGTATTCAAAACAGATTAATATTTAAATAAATTGCATGGTTGCCGAAAAAAAATGAATATTTATTTTGTACATATGTAAATTTCTGTACACACACAAATAGGGCACAAATTAATACAGCATTTTGCAAAACAATATTTATGTATGTTTCAATAAAAAGGTCATGAGTAGTTTTAAGATTTTAAATCCTATTATGGAAATTTAAACAAAATTACTTTATTTAAAATACCTTAAAAATGAACTTAGGTATTCAATTTCCTCTCCTCCAACCTTTACAAACCGAATCTCTAGCATTGCGCTCAGAGAAAGGAGGAAACCTGTTTCGCTGTATTCTATAAACATTTGCCTTCTATAACAAATAGTAAGACAAATGTACTTTTTATCTTCAGAGATTCAACCTCTGAGTATTTCAAAAGGATAATTGTCTTTGATTCTTCAGCAATTACTGGTTTTTAACTACGCCATTCCAATTTTATTTGTATTTTTTTTAAGGACAGACTATTATGCACAGTATTAGTCCCAGACATCTAGCCGGTGATCCACAGAAAAACTCCGTGAATTACTGCGCTAAAATCTATCGATAAAATACCGAAAACAAAAACCTTGCCAACTAATTCGGTGGGACGAGTGGTGTAAGTGTTTGAAGAGGGTTTCAGAATGGTATCGGGTATAAAATATATCTTATTCGAAAAGTATCTTAAACCCCACTTAATCTCGCACCTCGTTTAAATGTTAATTTTTAAATTTGTGTAGATATTAGACCATCTTACACTGTTAGTTTGGAAGACTCGACTCCAGGGTTAATTGTGGGATTACATCATAAAGATACTTTTGTTATGTTATATAAATAAAAAGAGATAGTTAATTATAAGTGCGTTTTATTATAAAGCTGTGACTGTGTGTACGCAAGAGAGATTACTAGAGAGAAGTTCCGTTGGCTACGATTGAATATATGTGTATAGGGATAAGCCTTAGCTATTTGGGATATGCTGGTTTGATTGCAGGAGTCAGTTGTTCCACATCATACCAGTGGTGTGTTAGGGCTTTTATTGCAATTGACGCACTCCGATTTCTTTTGGTTCTGGTGTGGCTCACCCATCTTTGCCCACGGCCCACCATGTTCTAGTTCGGGAACCGCATCTCATTCCAAGTCATCTGGCCAAGAGTTTTAGCACTCTATCCCTAGATGATCAGAGCATTTACAGGAGTGTCTACATTGAATTATGCATCGGGTCATAGATACGAGGACGCAGTGAAAATTCCTACACGGGACCTTTATTTACACATCCACAGTTTACTTAATTTTGGGAGGTTCTGCTGCACACGGAAGGGAACTCTACCCTAGCAACAAATGTATTTTTTAACGTAAGTATCCTGGGAAGTCTCAGCGGGACTATCAAGAACAGCTCTTACAGACTGAATTGCTTACCTTGCGATTGTCAAGTCTCAGATACAAATATTATTTTAAATTTCGTATCTTACTGTTAAGGTAGTTGAAAACGCCTCTTCAGGTAACTTCACTATACATCCAAGTTGTTGTTTTGCGCAAACCTACCCTTCATATAAAGGTAAATATTTAGGCAACTGATATATAAAGTTGCAGGTGCAATCAACTTCTTCTCGTTGTATAGACATTATTGAAATTATTGCTTTACCTCACACTGTTAGCGGATTTTGTTTAATATAAATATATGTAGAGTGTGTCTTGTAATAATGTTTCCCATAAACTCGAAGGGAAATTTATTAGTATTGGTTTCTGGATCCTGAATCTGCCAATTAGGCAGGTAAGGTTGCTTTTTGTGGATTTCAGTTGTGGTCTGCCCGGAGCCTGCCTTGCGCTCAACAAATGATACTTGGTACCATCTCGATTTTCTAGACCTCAACCTCCTGTGCTTCTGACTAGCCGCGGAACAGATGTACAGCGTTTCGTTAGGTTCCAGACTTTGGTATTACTCCATGCCACCGAAACCAAGGTATACATAACAAAATTGTCGCTACCAGGTAACTATAAAATTGGCTCTAACAAAAAAAAGATTGACTCCCAGCGTGCGCGCTTTTAAAGTGCCTCACTTTTAAATACAATCCAGGTTACAACCAAAGTTTATGCCCTATAAATAAAAGACATTTATTGTGTATTTATTATTAAATTGACCAGTGTATAAAATACTAATTGCATATAAAATCTAATTCGATGAACGGTGTTTCACCGTACATTATCATCTATCTGTTGATAGAATATTTTGTTTAAAATTTGGATTTTAAAATTTGTGTGCAAAATTAAATTAAAATGGACTCTTATCGTTTGTCCAAAGGCGAATTAAAATATGAATTGTTGGTGCGCGGGTTTAAAACCTCGGCTACTGAAACATGTCCCGAATTACGCAAAAAGGTGAAAGAAGAATTATCGAAGGAACTATTCGATGAGGTTCAAACTCCATAAAATTTTGATCCTCATGTAAAATAAGAGTTATTTATTTGCGTGACTAAGACTACAGAATTAGAATCTGAGGTTCAATCTTTGTTCTTTGGGGGAAAACCCTCCAATATTTTAAAAATAAAAAGTAAACTCAAACACTTACTTGGTAGATTACTAAGGCTCCCGTTAGTAGATGGTAATAAGGCCTTCCAAAGCGCTTTTGATTTATTGATGGAGCGCTTGGGGAAAATAGACACTTTGTTAGATGAGGCGAGCACTGAACCGGAACCATTTATTAGTACAGTGGGACTCGATGCTGTTTCGAAAAATCAATCTTTAAATGATAATCTAACTTACCCGGTCTTATCATCAAAAGGTATACCCGTATGTAAGTGGGGTATTATCTTTTCTGGTGACCCTAACTACTGTAGCGCTAACGAATAATTGGAAGGAATCAAAGAATATAGGGTGGCCTGCAATGTTAGTAGCACAATTAAATAATTCCATCATAGATTTACTGCTAGGGACTGCTCGTATCTGGTATAGGTCTGTTCGATCCTCTTTACGTCGTGGCAATATTTTGTTTCTCGAGTGCGTTCTGAATATCTGCCGTTCGATTATGAACGAGATATGTTAACAGGAATTCAATGTATAAAACAAGCACTAGTCGAACGAGTAGGCGACTTTCTCGCATGTATGGTAAATTTGTTTGCGCGACTTTCTGAACTTTTACATGAAGAAGAAAAATGGGCTATACTTCGTAGAAATATCACTCCCATACCAATTTCACGAGATATGTTTGCAGGACTTTGTTACGATTGACGAATTGTTTAGATGTAAAAGGTTGGAGGTGAACAAACAATTAGCTTCCGATACGCTTCAAAGAGCCAATACTTCCTTACCCCGATTAGAACCTGAATTGTTAGGTGGGCCTAATAAACGGGTCGCTACACCTATTTTGAGCAATTATGTTTCACCTCTTGGGTCAGGCGTACAGTGTTGAAATTGCCGTCAAGTTGGGCACGGGTTAGGCGTTGCGGACGCTCTAGAACTAGAAAGTTTTGTTTTCGTTGTGGTCAAGACGCCACTACTAAATGGAATTGCAAGTATTCGGGAAACGGATACGCAGGTCGTCAAGTATGTGGTCGGCGATGGTAGATACTATTGCGGCGAATCTATCATTGGCATCTTGCTCGAAACTGTTCGAACCGAATTTCGAAAGGGTGGGATATAGATCCTATTTATTGGTGAAGATGGAGATTTCCGCCAATTTATGTCTGTGTTGATATATGATAATGCGTGTATAAGTTTAGTTGACACCGGCGCAAGTCAAACTGTCATTGGCCGTACTACTTGGTTTAAGTTAATACAAGTTGGTGTTAAGTTGGAGCCAACTATCTCGTTGGTAACCGTTGTTGATGGCAGAGCTTGTAACGTTATAGCTACTGTGCAACTTACGATTAAACTGGGTTACGACACTAGCATAGTAAAGGTGTTGGTTATCTCCGAGGTGGCAGAAGATATGATTTTAGGTAATGATTTTTCAGACCAAATGTCAGTATTTCTATCATTTGAAGGTGACAAATGAGAGTTTATGCCCCACAATTATTTGGACAATTATTTGGAAGAAATAGTAAAGGGAAAACTGCTTGTGTGCTGCCGGGATAAGAATTTTATCAGTTCACGTGAATGCTGTATAGTTTACATAACGCTTCCGCTACGTTTAAGCGATTAGTTGATACAATTCTTGGTTCTGACTTAGTAAATTGGGTGTCGATTTATTTGGACCACATTCTGATAGCGACATCGTATTGTAAAACGCACATTAAGGTATTAAAAGAAGTTTCTAAACGGTTTAGTTCGGCGGGGTTGACAATAAATCCTGAAAAATGCGAATTTGTCAAAAGCAGTCTCTGATACTCGGGCTTCATCGTAGACCAAGATGGGCCACGAGCCGATTCCAAAACGATTAAGTCAATGGTAAATTACCCTACCCCTTGAAATGTTAAAGAAGTTCGTCGTTTTGTTGGTCTAATTTCGTGGTACAGAGGGTTTGTCAAGGATTTTGCTTGTCGTGTGACCTCGCTCAATCGCTTGATTACGAAATCTAAACAGTTTGTTTGGGATAATGGAGCTGAATGATTATTCTTAGATATTAAGCAATGTTAGGTTTCCACACCAATACTGGTTTGTACAGATTCTTCTAAGAAGTTTTGTATATAGACGGTTGCCGCGTAAGTGGGTTTTTGTATACTTACTCAATAGTTTTATGATGGAGAGCATGTGGTGGCATTTGATAGTAGGAGCCTCACTGCCCAGGAACGCCGCCTTTCTACTACAGAATTAGAATATGTGGCCGCGGAATGGAATATTGAAAAATTTCGACCTTATATCGAAGGAGATTCGTTTACGGTGATTACTGGTCATTTTTCTCTAATATGGCTACACAAACTTCAGAATCCTTCAGATCGCTTAGCCCGGTGGTCCTTGCGTCTTCAAGGTTACGACTTCATTATTATCCATAGAAAAGGGATTTCACATCAGATACCAGACGCTTTATCTAGTACCATTACTCTAGTACATATTAAGGATGTACCATTCGAAGACTGCTATGTTAATTTAAAAGAAAAGGTCTTGTGCTCCTCTGCTAAGTTTTCAAGGTAGTAGGTGCATAATAATAAAAATATATAGGTTAGTAGATAACAAAAGAATTCTATTGAATGATGGTGATAAATGGAAAATGGTAGTGCCTAGCAAAGAGGAGTTCCTAGAAAACAGTTGGGCACATGGATTATTTTAAAACTCGTAAACGCATTTGTATGAAATATCATTGGCTGCACATGAATACTGAAATAGCCAAGTATGTTAGGAATGGTCAGATGTGCCAGGCACAAAAGGTACAACAAAAGGCACTAAATTGCGTTATGTACAAACAGACCATCTTTCGTTCGTGGGAGGTGATTTCGATTGACTTGATTAGGCTCCTTCGGTTATCATCGAGAAGAAATATGGGTTGTAGCGGATAGCTTTGCGAAATATATTTTGCTATTCCCGCTAAAAACAGCTACCGGTACCGCTGTGGTCAAACATATAGAGGAATATGTCTTTTCAGTTTACGGGTGCGCCCGAGAGACTTGTATGTGATAATGGTCGGCAATATATTAGCAGTAAATTTCGGAAGAGGGCTAAATCCTATAAAATCAAAGATACTCTTTGATGCTAAATACCACCTACAAGCCACCCTTTGGGACGCATGAACAGAATCTTAAAAACTATAAAATGGTCTTACGTAGGAGAGTAGCACAGAAATTGAGACATTTCATTTCCCGCTCTTGGATTTATGTTTTGTAATTTATTTATCTGGGGATATGTTTCAAAGGAGCGATGCGAATAAATAAGACAGACCAACTTTCGCTTACAGGTCATCTAACGTCTGTTCGTGATTTATTTCCTAAGATTAAGAAGAAGTTAGAAGCTGCTTATGGAGAAAGTGCTGACCGGTACAATTTGAGACGCCGACTTTTAGCGTTGGAAGTAAGTCAACTCGTGTGGAAAAAAACTTTACCTTGTCGAAAGCTTCGGACTTTATTGCGTCTAAGCTTAATAGTAAATTTTTTAAGTGCCGCATGAAGGAAAAAAATGTCACCGAATGTCTATCAGTTATCAGATTTTCATTCTGGTCGAAATTTAGACAACTGGTATATTAATGACTTAAAAATAGATCATAGTTCGGATTTTTGATTAGGAATAATTTAATTAGTTTTTTTTTTTGGGACAATATTGGTATTTTGTTCATGAAAGATGTTTTAGTGTAGGGAAAAGGAAGTTGTAACAGTTACTTTGATACCTTATAATGACTTTCCCTGCATATTACTTATTTTGTACGTTGGACGTAATGAATTATTTCTCAAAAATGATTGATTCTATTCAGTCAAGCGTTAAGGATTAAGCACGCCGTGATCTCATTTTCGCAGCAGGTGTGTTATTAAAATTGATGAACTCGAATGCTATCGTAGAGATTACTGGAGGTGTTGTTCGATTCCGTGCACTTTTGTATGTAGGTTTTCGACTAACACGTGTGGTTACTAAAAGGGTAGCGTATGTTATAACATACTAGCTGCATTTGCAAGATTTATTATGTAACGAGTCAATGATCCCTGAAGTTGCAGGTAGGGTGTACTGGTATACAAGTTACTCCAGTTCAAGATTTGAAGATTTATAGGTTGGCCACATTTACAATAATCGCAAGTAGATCTGCGGCGACTGCGATTGTTATAACTTGTATTTTTAGAAAGTCCTTAAAACAGAACTTGAAAGAGCGTTGTTACAAAATATTATTAAACCCTTACGCTTGGCGTTGAAGGTTACATAAAATTACTACTTCAGATGCTATTCTGTTGTTTGTTTTTACACGGGACCTTTGTTTGCACCTCCACAATTTATTTAATTCTGAGAGGTTCCGCTGCACATGGAAGGAAACTATTCTAGCAATAAATGTACCCTTTTTAACGAAAGTAGCCTGGGAAGTCTCAGCGAGACTATCAAGAACAACTCTTACGAAATTAATTGCTTACTTTGCAGATACAAATATTATTTTTAGTTAAGTCTTTACTGTTAAGGTGGTTGAAAACGCCTATCCAGGTAACTTTATACATACAAGGTGTTGTTTTGCGCAAACCCCCACTTTAAATAAAGGTAAATATTTAAGAAGGTGATATATAAAGTTACAGGTGCAATCAACTGTTTTCCGTTCTATATACATTATTGAAATTATTGCTTTACTTCACATTGTTAGTGGATGTTGTTTAATATAAATATATGTAGATTGTGCCCGGTCAATTAGGCAGAAAAGGTTGTTTTTTTATTTCAGCTGCGGTCTGCGCGAAGCCCACCTTAGCGCTCAACAAATGAGACTTGGTACAATCTCGTATTTCCAGACCCCGACCGCATGTGCTGCTGACTAGCCGCGGAACAGATGTACAGCGTGTAGTTAGGTTCCAGACTTGGTGCATTCCTCTAGAGCACCGAAACCAAGATACACAACAAAATTGTCGTTACAGGGTAACCGCCCTACAAAGAATAACAGAAGTATGCCAAAAACTGAGATTCGGGAGTGATTCTGACTTAAAATTTTTCGGAGAAATCGTTAAGTACACTACTACTTAAACGTAAAACAAACGTTAACCATAAAAACACTAACATCCGTATTTAGAAATGCTACATAAAGAGAAGGTCTTTAAAATCAAATGTTATATGACCTGAATTTTTAATCACGCTTCTAGGTAATTACAAAATAATTTATTGGAACAAAACTGAAACTATAGCTTCACATTAATTGAAAAAAGAAATATAAATATGTCTTTAAACTATTACACACGATTGTATTTTTGGCTGTATTACACACACGTGTTTATTACAATTACATGATAGACATTCTTAAACAAATATTAAAAATCAAATATATTACAAATTTACTTAACTAAATTCTTAACCTAATCACGCAGATGTACTATAGGTACGTTTTATCAGTTCATGCAATGAATTCGACATTTTCAGCTATTTATAGACTTTCTCTGGTATGGTTTAAGAGGGTTTTTTTTTTAGAAATACATGATGAGTGATTGTTGACTGTAGCATAAAATGTCCCTATCTGCGTTGACTTCGAAACTATCAAAATACTTATGTCCACCACAATGTTGTCGATTTAGAAACCAATGTGCTTCTAAATTTAAAAACAACCAACTTGGTAGGGAATTATCCAAACGTGGTTGAGTACTTGCAGTCTATTCGATAACCTAATCTCAAAAATAACTAACCCGGTCAAGTTGCATATTAATTATTTGGATGATAAGCTAACGATTTAACTTCATGTATTTTCAACTCTTTTTCACCTAAAACTATGCTCTCATCAAACTGTTCAATAATTTTCCACTCTGTCATCTTAGTTTGGTGACGCTAATGACGGAATTCATAAATATACGCAATCTGATAATACTGTTGCTACATCCCGAATTTAAGTAACAGATTCTATTCTAAACTTATTGATTTGCAAAATTTTGTAACATTTAGAGTAATCAACATTTCTTATTCGTGTATATTTATTAATTTATAACAATTCTTTGACAATTTTCCTTAGAATAACAATTAGTATTCGTTCACAAAATGACAGGTTCCTTAGAAAGGCGCCTAGTTTTGCGTCAAAAATAATAAAATTATTTTGTATTTGATATAAGATTCGTTTATTTAATATTGTTTCAAAATAGTTATAGCTATTATGGTAATTTTTCCATAGAATTATTCTTAACCATCTTTTTCTAAATATTTATTTTAACTCTTGCTTCTTTTTTTCCAGGCACTCTCTTTCGTAGGATTATATCCGGAAGTCGAAACAACATTTATATTAGTAAGTAAAATATAGCATTATTTTTTATCGCTAATGTTTACTGAATGTAAAATTATGTCAAAATTGTGTTTGTAACGTTAGATTGAAATCTTGACTGAAGTGAGACGAAAATAATATAATTATTGTTAATTTTTAAAATTATCAAATTCTATTTTAAAGATTAGTCAATTATAACCTGTTGTTCTTACAAATCGCAATCAATAAATAGGTATCACGCTGAATGCAACTTTGAGTTTGTGCTCAAGGTACAACAAACCCTATTCCAAAATCAAGGGTGCTGGTACAATTATATATATATTTTACAACAACCTAATCCACTCAACAACAAACAAGATACAAACAACTTAAACATAGTATATTCTTCACTATATAAATTTAATAATATCCACTTTCACAGACCATTAATTTAGATTTCATTAATAAACAAACATTCCGTTCCTAAAATCTTACATTTTTTTTACGTTTCTTTCATATTTTTCTATTTTTAAGTCACTTTCCAATCACTATACTTATCACTAACTAATAATTTAATAAAATTGACATCCTCATATTAGTTAATTTAAGTTCTTTCTACATTTTTCTTCTGTAATTTCTTATTTTGCTAAAATTAGTAATTTACACATAGTTAGCTTTTGTAAATATTTGTTGTTGTTTTAATATTTGTCAAGTCATAACTGTAATTTTTGTATTAGTTTTTATATGTAAAAGTTCTTTATGTCATAGTAATTATGTAAGTAGATTAGCTAAACTGTTTTTAAACCTTATAGCACTAAATTCATTAAATTTTAGTCTATGATTAAGGCATAAATATTAATGCCGAAACGTCAGAATAAAAGTTACAATTTGACATAATAGTTTTTACTTTACGAACGAATGTATCCCAAGAAACCAACAGATCTATAAATATATATATATATATATATATATATATATATATATATATATACATTGTAACATTTTCAAATGTTACGTTTGTCAATATAATCTCAATAAGAATTTTAATATGGAATCCTAGGTAAACCCCAATATTTGCAACACACCTTGTGGTGCCCATTATACAGTTGATATATCTAATTAGCTATGGCTAATGCGTTGGGACAAAAATAATTGTATCACAACAATTACGCCAGCTGTTGATTACAACTTTAACTTATATTCTTAAGCGATTTAATAAAAATATATTATTACGTTTATAATGTAGATAAATAAACACATTCAGAAATAACATCATTATGAAATAGGTGGTAATATGCACAGCCATCTGCCGAAAATATACGAAGATGAAGGTATCGAATGAATATGAACTGGTTCGGAATCTAAAAGTAGTGTAGGGTCGCTGCTTATCAAATCAACATGGCTCGCTTAGCGTCCTCGGATCTAAGAATCGCGATAGTGTAGAGAATTAAATACAGCGTCGAGAATGGTCGACGTTATGATTTTTATTTGTAGTGGCAATGCATAGAAATAAATCGGTACGTTGGTTCATCATTTAAAACCATAGTTCGTTAACAGTGTACCCTCAAAATCGTCAGCTTCGTTTTGGTTTCTCTGAAGAATCGCCGTGTTATAAATATATTTACGTCTATTTAGGATGTACAGAATTTCAAAATACCACAAACGCTTGATAAAAGATCGCAAGATTTCCACCTAGTTAAACTAAATAAATGTTTTAATTATCAGCGAAGAGGCATGGTCAAAGTTCAAGCAACGATAATTTGCTACGTAAACAGCACGACATCAATACTTATATCTGGTTGGAATTACAGGTGTCAAACTGAATACTTCAGGTGCGTACTAGTTATACTTTTATTCGACAGATGCCATTTGTCAACTACTTTTGTTCATATTATAACAATGGTATAATAAAACCTAATGTGACTAAGAATATTTCATAAAGTCAAAGTGAACTAAAAATTTAGGAACTGAATGTATTTCACATTGATTGAATAATTAGACAATATTGATCAATGCATTTAAATCTAAATATAGTTCTTGCTAATTTAAACATAATTTGGTATAACAGCTATCAATTAAAGCTTTAAATTGTCTATTTCTTGTCATGACTAAAGAGGGACATCCTATTACTCTCACGAGTTCATGAAAAGTGTTGTTTTCGTTTATGAAAATTTTATACTTCAACTTACATGGATATGTAACTTGTATGAATCATGCTACTGATTTAAAATCTTTTGTCTAAGTATAATTTTGCCTTTTCTATCATTTGAGTAGGAAACGTTGCTTATTTACTTAATTTACTAATGAATTTTAAAATCTATTCATTCCAATTGTAAGTAGTTAAGGGATCCGATTTCTACATGTCATAAATATTGTCGTATATTTATTAGAACTAAACGTTAAATTCCATTATTAACGTGAAATTTACAATCAAGAGAATTATATTTTCAATTTATAAAAACATAGTTAAAGAAAGCTAAGTTACTTTTGCACAAACATTTTTTTAGTACCTGAATTATAAAAAAGTTCAATTTTTTTGTAATAACTTATAATTTGTCAAAGGATATTATGTTACATTATACTTTTCTAAGAAAACTAGAACATTTTTATTTAAAACAACAAAGAAAAGACATAAAATTTTTAAGTATATAAAGATACTTTCAATATTATGTTATTTTGAAAAATATTGAAGGAGCAAACTGCTGCCTCATGTGTTATATTTTTAATCTTGTAATTTATTTCAGATATTTCATCGTTGTAGCCAAATTATGGGTTCTACATTCCCCTTTTCTTCTGAATGTAGTGGCGCTCAATATTTAGTTTAAATTTTAATATCTATCACCCGTCCCCCGAACCATGCTTTCTACCGCTTAGAGTAATGTCTAGAGCATAGCACCGGTAATACCATTTACTTGTATAAGGTAAAACGGCAAAAACATATATATATATATATATATATATATATATATATATATATATACATATACATATATATATATATATATAAAATAAGATGTATCTGTAAACAAACTCTTATGAAAATAATAAAAGCTTATTGACGAATACAAATCGGGCTAGTAGTTATATAGCTATTAACAAAACATTAGCTTTATTACTTCACAGGGGAGAAAACATCCACTGACCGACGGTTCGGATTTGTTAAGCCTCATAAGAGCAGATTAATTTCCAACCCTATGAAGTAATCCAAGCTATTATACTGATATAATTTCGAAACAATCTCTGTACTATGGCAAAAGTAAATAAAACCGCCGTTGGGTGATAAAACACCAACACTACTAAGTATAATAGCTTCGATTACTTCATAGGGTTGGAAACCAATCTGCTCTGATGAGGCTTAACAAAGCCGAAACCGTCGGTCAGTGGATGTTTCCTCCCCTGTGAAGTAATAAAGCTAATGTTTTGTTAATGGCTGAATAACTACTAGCCCGATTTGTATTCGTCAATAAGCTTTTATTATTTTCATAAGAGTTTGTTTACAGACACATCTTATTTTATATATTGTGCTACACAATTTCCTATTGCGGACTGCAAATAACTTGTCTTTTATATATAAATATATATAGATATATATATATATATATATATATATATATATATATATATATATATACATACACCACAAAAATATTTATATAAAAAAATACACACAGAGACACACACCACAAGCAAACAAAAATAAAAATAAACACACACTCAGATTAGAACTCGCGTAATTCATTAAAAACGTTAGATGCATACATGCATGCATTCAATTCTACCATACTGTCACACACACACAAATAAAAGAAAAATGTAACAAATTTATTTGAAATTTTGTCATTTTATTAAATTATTCATCATCATCATTTTGTTTTCGACCTTACTCAAGGTCGGTTTGACACAGCTCTAACTTCTTTTCTATTCTAAAAGTTCTACATACCCTTCAAAACCTAAATTTCTAATAATTTGACTAATATAGCTTGATCTAGGTCTTCCTATATTCATCTATCTTTTTCTTATCTACCTGGCTCTACATAGATATTAGCAACCTGATGGTTGTTAAACAACTCCAACATATTTACATGATTCCCATTTATAAGGAAATGAAATATTACCTGGTATCCCCTCCAAAAAAGGAAAAGTGTTAAGTTATATGTTTTGGTAAAACTTAAGCAACGAATCGCTGCCAACATGCCAGACCGCTAACTAATTGTGAGTTATGTCATGGAGACATTAATTAAGTCATATGTTATGGTAAGGCTTAAGCAGCGTATCACCGCCAGATAACCTATATTAAAAGTGTGCATGTCACGTTGTTTAACATTATCAAATTTATTCCCCTTATCTTTTTATCGATCACAGTAAGTTTCCAAAAAATTTGTATTAAATTATTTTTTGTCAGTTTAAATTTTGATCGCATCAACAATACCCTGAAATTTTTTACAAAACATATAGACCTTCATCTGAACAAACAAATTTTAAAATCCGATCCAACGAATCAATGAAATATAGTTTTCTTTTTTTATATAAAATATGATGCTACCATCTTGAGTTGATAGCCATCTTTGCAAAGTATTGCTTATGAAATGACTATCATATGTATGTGGCATTAGTACTGTTGGGTATAATCTAACGTTCTGCATTTAATTGATTCAAATAAATTGAATAAGCAAGACTGTATAAAGGGAGGCATACTTACCAATTGTTGTATTCGGATGGATCTTAAGTGCTGCTCCAGCAAATGTTGTTCTAAAGCCCCAATCCCAACAAACTGTAGTTCAGTGGATTTTTTTCCGAGTACGTAGCACACGGTATAAAAATTTTAAAATTAGGATTATGAACGTTGCATGTATAACAAAATTAAGTGGCATTCAAAACAAGAGCGCGATATCAATTCTTATATACAACTTACACTAACAAACAAGATTTATTACGCAAACGAGTATTTTGCACATTATAACTGCACAACTATTTTATAATGAATAAAAACATCTAAATTAAAGGTGGTGGTTTTCAAAACAGTAACAGATGCTAAAATAAACTAATGCTTTCGAAGGCAACAAGTACATCACTCAATAATGCCCCAAGTGACAAATTTGCTCCTCTTCTTTTTGTTATCGCCGATGGATTGACAATTTTATTATACAGGGTGTTTCAAAATTGCGCGGCACTATTTTATGGGAGTGTTCTTTAGCACAAAATAAACATAAAACTTTTAATAAACATATGCCCTATAATGTACCCCTATGGAGTGATAACCTCTTTAAGGGGCCTAGGTGAAATTGAGGTTTATCAATTATGTGAAGAACTACAGAAGATATTTTATTCAGATTTTTGGTACTTACCCATGTTCTTATGCCGAATAAGATAGGCTTATCCATTTTTCGATAATAAGATTAGCGGCGTCCCATTCGGGGGGAACAATCACTTTTAACCCTATAATTTTTTTATGTGTAAGCTTTTATAAATTACAATGCCATAATTAGAATCTTTTGACATCTCTGAGTAGAAAAGTCACTCTTGTTTGAAGTCGATATCTGTAGCCGTTTTTAAGTTGATTGAGGTGAAGCAATCAAGATGCCCTATGATACATACTTACCTAAAATTCATTTAGTTTTAATGTTAACTTCCCATATGTATGTAGAGGTTGAAGTGAACTTTCCTTTTTATTCAAAAATTTGGGTGTGAGTCGGACACACCAAAACTACGATTTTAACGTTGAGCGTCAGTGAAGCGATTTTCATTTGGTAGGACTTTATCCTTAGAGTAATCGCTTCCAATAGACTCATGAGCTTCACAATATTCACGGCTTAGTCTGGGAATTTCCCCAAGGGTGAGCAATGAGAATGGGCGTGGATGTAAAGTAAACTCAACTATAAACAGGACTCAAAAAGGGGAAGGTTGAGCGCCACCGCGTCTATATGGACGATAAATATCTGAAGTATCCTGTGAGAAGATGCAGAAACCTACAGGCTATGGTAACTATCTAAAAAAATATACAAGCTAAACAAAACAACATTGCTAGAAACCTCTCGAAAATTGCTACTTCAACTCCTGTTGTAATGATCCTGAAACAAAATGGTACACAATAAATTTTAGTCTAAAGACGCTATTTGTGTCTTACAAAGGAAATACAACAAAACTCATAGGTTAAACAGCATGAAATCGCCACTCTAAAAGTGTTATACCTAAAAATGGGTTTCAAAAAAATATCATTTTCATCACTTCTATAGCATAACTCTGCTTAGGTGTCTTTCAAGTTTCATTACTCAAATTTTATTTTCTCGAGAGGTAGCGTCATTAATTTAAATACTCAGAAATAAAAAGACTTAGTGCTTTGAACCAAAATACAATTTAAAGTTATTCTTTTCTATCTCTCCAGTATATGTTAACAAAATTTCAAGTATATTATTCAAAAGTATAATCAGCTTTTCATATGGAATAAGGATTCATAACTTTCCTCTTTAAATAATGAAATTTTAATATTTAGAACTATTTTCAAGAACAAAAATTTTTTTAATAAGCCCAATTGACAGATGTTAGATTGGTTCACAATAAGCTTCAAGTAAATCTCACACGTAATATTTGTTACAGGAAAAGTATTTGAAATCAGAAAAATTAAATAAATTCAAATAATTTAGTTTGACATTGTACAGAAATAACACAGTAAATCTACTAATTATCAGACATAGTATAAATAGATAAGTTTTACTAGAATTGAACTTTATAAACTTTTTATAAAGGCCACATGAGTGCTTCACATGTATCCCTAAACATGATTTACATCTACGGACTAAGGCTTCTCTTTCTTTTTTATTAGACTTGAATTTCGACACCAAATAAGAAAATGAATTTGATATACAACTATTGAAACATGATTATTCTCACGATCTTTTACACTAGATCCTAAATGCAATATTTCAAACAACTTTACGAGCATTTCTAAAAGTTTATAATCTTGATACTAAAGCTTCAAACATAACCTCACAAACGAATTGAAATACTCACCGCGAATGGATTCCTGTATACATTAGGGTTGTAAATACCTGAATTTCGTACGTATAATAAAAACTCCAACTCCATAAATAATTTCCCAACCAAAAGCTTACGTCATGTTTTCTACTAAATAAACACCATATAGGCGACCTCCAATTCTTCTTATTACCAAAATTTATTAGTAATCTACCGATGCGCTGAGAAAATTAAAGATTCTCTTAGCTTTAGTATTTTCTAAAAATTACCACCTCAACGTTAATGGATATCGATGGCCGGTCACCACGTTCCCACTTCATTCTATGTTCCGGTCGCCTGGGTGGAATCCGAGGAAAATTCCCATCTCAGACCCCTCTAGGACGACCGGAACCTATCCTTGACCTAGATGGCTATTCTGAGACACCAGATGGCACATAAAAATGCCATCATCTTCTTCTGCTCTTAACAACAACCTTATATGTGATTTTCCAATGCTCCATCCGAAGGTACTACATTGGCCAGGAAGCTAGTTTTTATTACCTAAAAAATTTGGAATTTTGTCGAACCCTTGTTGTTCCAAGCAAGGTAGGGATCTTTAACGTACGTGACAACACTCACACACGGGACCTCCATTTTACCTCTCATCCGAAATGTGAAAAATGCTCGCTTAACATTTTTCAAGCGGACCGTGTCCGGATTCAAACCCGGGACCTTGGTCTTAACAACAACCGCTGTACTCAAACAAAATGGCCAAGTCCCCTTTCGATACTGCCAATCTAAAAGATCAACTGATCTGTCAGAAGCGGCATTTCGTGACACTCTGCGCGAGCGCTGTTTTAACGCAGTAATTGCTTCAAAGTAAATGCAGACGCTTACGAATAAGGCAACACAAGTGACGAGCGTATAAAATAATTTTAAGACGTCTTGCTCTTGGTCAATTTAAAAATATTTGTTATAATTCAATAAATTATTACGGTAAATCCAAAGCGAATTTGATGTTAATAACATTCACTTCTATTATGAAATTGTTTATTTTAAGGTAATTATGCAAAACTAAAGGATCAGCTACCACAGAGTTGTAACAAATAGAAACGACTTTAAAATTTGATACCATAGAATTTATATTTGTTACAAGGTATAAACTATAAACTATAAACTTCAGATATTTCAAAAAACTCAATTTCACCTAGGCTCCTTAAAGGGGTTATAACTCCATAAGGGTACGTTTTAGCGCATATGTTTATTAGAAGTTTTATGTTGATTTTGTGCTAAAAAACACTCCCTTAAAATAGTGCCGTGCGATTTTAAAACACGCTGTGTATAAGTTAAATATATGCTTTGCATTTTTATTGCCAAATAATAAATAATTTTTTCCAACTAGGGATACTAAAGAATAACTATGAAAGAAACTGTAATGTCTGACGTACGTATCACTCTTAGAATTTCACATTATCATTATCAGAATGTGCTGGTGTGGAAAAACTATGAAACGTTTTTATTTAGTACGGTGACACAAATGGTATTTGAGATATAAAAAATGTTGTCAAAAGAGCAGTTAGAAATTAGATTCAAAGTACAGAAATCGGTGGTCTAGAAAAAGTCATTCCACGTTTAATTTTTCTTAGAATTAATTGACAAACTGTGGCTGTTTAAAACAATAAAACATCAGAGAAATTTTGAAACTTAAATAAGTTCAAAAGCTTTAAAAGTAGCAAGCCTACTGATCTATTTTTCGCTTTTTGCTAATGTAATGCTTATTTATGCTTTAAGAGATTATATCCGGTAGGTACGTACTACTTCATAGCTCTTTGCAACTAAAGCTTGTATAATTCTAAGTTTTAAAAAGTAATATTTTTTTGAACGACTTTACAACTGATGCGAGCATTCTCGAATACTTTAAATCCTTTCAGCTTGTTGCTCGTAACACGGCCTTGCAATAACTTGCAATAAACGACTATGTTGCGCCTAAAGCAGGCTACTTTTTTCCATCAAACCCAAATTCATTCCGTGTAAGTCTATAAATGGTTCATTTCGCGAGTTTTACGACGGCAGCCAGACTTAATACCTTTTTATATTCTCTGACCATTGAGTTTTACGACTGCTTTTATTTGCATCTGAAAGAATCTGAAACCCTACATATTAAATTTTAGACAAACCTGCACGAATAGAATGGTTAATTTTAAAGATGACTCTTTAGGATACTAAAGAAAAATGTTTGTAGCATATTCTACAAAATTGCATACGTCCCAAGCAGGAAAGACAGAAAAGTGAGGTAGTTATTTATACTGATAACGTTATATATAACTGCCAAGTTAAAATTTAAACGTTTATATATCACGTGATAAAGTTTATTTCAGGAAGCAGTGAACTGACGTCATATAGACCAGCAGCTACTTTCTTGCCATATGATGCATATAGATGAATTTTAAAGGTTCAAGTCTATTAGCGAATAAATCCAATCAAGAAATAAATTTTCACAAAGTAGCATTTATTTTATACTATTGATGCGACACAATAACCTTGGGTGTTAGAGAAGGACGAGGCAGCGCACGTCACTATTATAAATTATTTTTTTTCTTAGAAATCTTCCATTAATGCGGTGTACTAGATTCCGCAATAAATTAGAACAATGTAGAAGGCGTGATGTAATCAAGATAAATAGTATATAAACCACAACTTTGATTAAAAAGATTCATTTATAAATTCGATCACGCAAATGTCACCTTGAAGGGATTGTTTTGAAGTATGCATTACGCATACCGCAATTTAAGGATTACAATGTAACGGTGAATCAAGAAGTTATTCTTAAAATGTAACATTGATGATAAAGTTAAACTAACCTGCATATAAATATAGAAGTTATTAAATGTAATGAACATGGAAAATTGTTCAAGATAAAAAGCAATTTAAAAATTAACTTAAATAATTAAGCCGAGGATGCACATTGGTTTCTAAATGGAAATGTGAATAATATGAAAATCGTTTACGCTTATTTGGACGTCAATTTAAAATAAAAGCTGAAGATATTTAATTACGAATTGGAGAAGAGCTTCGTGGATTTTTGCAAGTTTTACTTTTCAATATATTGTTTGTAACTGATATTTGAGTATTTGTCATTTAATTTAAGATAGAATAAGTCGTAATCATGCAATATTTTTTTGTAAGGATCTTTACCAGGAAAGTTTGTGATCAGGGTTCGAAACACTCTGATTTTTTCACTAGATAATCTGTCAAGGACTTTTTTGGTAAAACAAACCTTACAAGCGTGGGAATTGAAAAATCCAGGTAAAGTATTCACAAGAGAAGAGATCTGAGTTCTATAAATTGTAAGCAACTTTAGGTGAGGAACATTTTTGAAAATTAAGTACTTGTTAGGAACAATTTTATGCTTGAAAATGGTCATGCTGCAAATGTTCTATTTTCTAGTGTTAAAAAAAATATTTTAGACTGAATAGATGCTTTGTGATATTGCTAAGTTTGATTTCATTTTATAAATTCCATTATTTACGCCAGGCAAAGAAAAGCTAGAAAAGAAGATAAGTCAGCAATTTCAAATTTTACAACTTGCTGTATCCGTACCACAGCACTCTTTTAGCGAGGCATCAAGGTGAGGCGTTGTTACAGCACTCTTTAAGTCACGCTCCAACGCGGTGCATTATCACAGCAATATGTATATATATATATATATATATATATATATATATATATAATTATAATAACGATATCGGGGATTCAGTCAGATTCGATTTGGATTCAAAATAAACTCCTTATAATCATTCAAGCTTTCGAAAATTTATTATTTTCTTCTTCAGGAAACTAGAAACTTTAACAATTAAACAACATTTTTATATAAGTTACTTACGATTAGTGAAGCTTAAAAATCTAAAGTGTATAATAACATTAAAGGTAAAAATTAAAATTTAGGTGACAATTTTATAAAACTACAGTGACATGACAGTTGATGTTAAAAATATAGCTAATCCTAGATTACAATTTAGTTTAATTGATGCGTTTAATACAGATCATAAAAATAAAATATTTCTTTAGAGAATTACAATTAGTCATCTAAAGTTATGTAAGGTTTTGGATTTTTGGTATTTTAATTATGGTCAAAAGGTATGAATAAATGTTACTTAAATTTTGGGTATCAGTTTTTATTTAAAGAGTTTTCTTCCAAAGAAATGGCAATCATTTCCAGAAACAATCGTTTTTTGTAATTATCTTCAATATAAATAATTTTAGTACCATCGTAGTTTATTATGTGTCCAGTTTCAATTGCATGAGATGCCAGTGCACATGTTTTTTTATTTCTATTGCAGTCGCTTTTATGAGAAGCTAATCTAGTAGACAGCCAATTTGATGTGTGACCTACATATTTTCCTTCACAGTTTTGACAGGAATACTGTAAACGACTCCTGATTGTCGAAGTTTTGTATCAGGATCTTTAAGATTGGTATACAATACTTTTTCAAGGTTAACATTGGTTTTATGCTAAACCTGATATTTTTAAGTCTTTAAAAGTCGTTTACATTTATCAGTTAACCTGTCTATGTACGGTAGTGATATGTATGTTGTAGGAACTGTGAGGTTTGTGTTTTGGTTTGGAATAGTACTAGTTCTTGTAGTGTCTGTAGAGGTGTTCGTGTATGTAGGGGTGTTGAAAAGTAGTTTATTGATGAGTGTACTAGGATATGAATTTTTAAGTAGTAGGTCTTTGAGTATTAATAAATTTTTGTATTTTAGCGTGCGGTGTGAAACTGATTCTATTTTTCTTTTTAAGCCAAGAACTACGTTGATTTTCATATGCATCGGGTGAAAGGAGTGATAATTTAGATATCTTCCAGAGGATATTGGTTTTCTGTACCAGTCTGTAATTAAAGTATTACCTCTGCGTATTATTTGCATGTCTAAAAAGGAACTGAACAATTCGTTTCTTTTCTATGGTGAATTGAATGGATGGATCGTAGCTGTTAAATATTTGGAGTACCTGATCTTCACAATCTGACGGAACGCAACAAATCAAATCATCGACATACTTCTTAAAGAAAGGAATCTCAAAATGAAATTTTGTGAGGCAGCTATCTAACAGGTCATCCATAATATATTGTGCAATTATAGGCGATACACTAGCTCCCATAGGAGTACCTAAGATTTGTTTATAAAATCTGTTTTAACTGAAAAATATGTCGTTTCAAATAGAAAATCGATTAATTTTAAGAAATTGATTTTGTTAATTTTACAGTTTACTTCAATACTTTCCCAATGAGAATCAATGCTTTTTTTAGCTAGATCTACCGAAATATTATTAAATAATGAAATAACATCTAAACTAATGATGACATAACCTTCAGGTATCTGCAGATCATTGATGAAAGCGGCAAATTGAAAAGAATCTTGGACATAGTATAGATTTTCAGTATTGTAAGATGATGTAAGAATCTTGGTAACCATTTAGGAAATTTTAGAATTAGGAGCTGATATTGATGAAATTATGGGACGTAAGGAAAGTGTGGGTTTATGAATTTTAGGTAGACCATAGAATTTAGGTGATGTGGCATTGTATATCGTTAATTTTTTAGCATCATCGGGATTTATATGCTTTTTATTCTTGAGTTCATTTATAATTTTATTTGATTTTTGTTGTATGGTGCTAGTTGGATCGTTGTTGATAGGTACATAATATTTTCGATCATTAACAATTTCGTCAGTCATTTTATTGTATTGTGTTCTGTTCAGCAATACCGATATGTTGCCTTTGTCTGATTTTGTTAAAACCAAATCTTTGTGATTATTCATAAAATTTAATGATTTTATCAGCATTTTTCTCAATTCAGTAGGTGATTTAGTCGAATTTTGTGTGAAATTTGTAATCATATTCGTGGTACGTGCAAGTAAAATATCTTTCTGATTTGCATTTACCATAGATACAATTGATTCCATATCTGCTAATAATTTTGCTAGATTTATATCATCTGATGTGGGATTTATACTGAAGTTTGGTCCTAATGCCATAAATTGTTGAATTTCAAGTGGTATGTCATTTGTGGAAAGATTGACAAACCAATTAGCTTGTGTATGTATACTATTAATTACTGCCTTTTTTAAGTTCTGTATTTTCTTTAAGTTGGTGTTTTTAATATTCGAAAAGATTTTATTATAATGTATGGATATCCGTCTTTGAAATTCTGTAGTAATATTATCTGGTAGTACCTTTCTTGTTTCATTTATGGAATTTTTTAACTGATTTTCTAATAAATTGAGATTATCAATAGTGATCTTTATCTCTAGGTTTAATATTTTCTTGTTAAAGCTTTCATAAAACTTTAAAACTGCTTGTTTTGTTTTACCTGAATTACTAACTAATAAATTTTCAACACAACGTAAGGATGTTGTAATGTGTTGAGGTCGTAGGTTTTTGCTGCGACATGTTAGAAGATAAATACGTCGATTTCTAATAGATGCTAATTTCATTGTTAAATTCGCCCATTTTTTAAGATGAATGACAGCTTCATTACCATAAGTAACCCTGATGTGTTGGTAAAACCCCATATTTTGATATGAATTGTGTATATTGACTGTTCTATAATAATTATAATAACGATATCGGGGATTCAGTCAGATTCGATTTGGATTCAAAATAAACTCCTTATAATCATTCAAGCTTTCGAAAATTTATTATTTTCTTCTTCAGGAAACTAGAAACTTTAACAATTAAACAACATTTTTATATAGGTTACTTACGATTAGTGAAGCTTAAAATCTAAAGTGTATAATAACATTAAAGGTAAAAAATTAAAATTTAGGTGACAATTTTTATAAAACTACAGTGACATGACAGTTGATGTTAAAAATATAGCTAATCCTAGATTACAATTTAGTTTAATTGATGCGTTTAATACAGATCATAAAAATAAAATATTTCTTTAGAGAATTACAATTAGTCATCTAAAGTTATGTAAGGTTTTGGATTTTTTGGTATTTTTAATTATGGTCAAAAGGTATGAATAAATGTTACTTAAATTTTGGGTATCAGTTTTTTTATTTAAAGAGTTTTCTTCCAAAGAAATGGCAATCATTTCCAGAAACAATCGTTTTTTGTAATTATCTTCAATATAAATAATTTTAGTACCATCGTAGTTTATTATGTGTCCAGTTTCAATTGCATGAGATGCCAGTGCACATGTTTTTTTATTTCTATTGCAGTCGCTTTTATGAGAAGCTAATCTAGTAGACAGCCAATTTGATGTGTGACCTACATATTTTCCTTCACAGTTTTGACAGGGAATACTGTAAACGACTCCTGATTGTCGAAGTTTTGTATCAGGATCTTTAAGATTGGTATACAATACTTTTTCAAGGTTAACATTGGTTTTATGCTAAACCTGATATTTTTAAGTCTTTAAAACTCGTTTACATTTATCAGTTAACCTGTCTATGTACGGTAGTGATATGTATGTTGTAGGAACTGTGAGGTTTGTGTTTTGGTTTGGAATAGTACTAGTTCTTGTAGTGTCTGTAGAGGTGTTCGTGTATGTAGGGGTGTTGAAAAGTAGTTTATTGATGAGTGTACTAGGATATGAATTTTTAAGTAGTAGGTCTTTGAGTATTAATAAATTTTTGTATTTTAGCGTGCGGTGTGAAACTGATTCTATTTTTCTTTTTAAGCCAAGAACTACGTTGATTTTCATATGCATCGGGTGAAAGGAGTGATAATTTAGATATTTTCCAGAGGATATTGGTTTTCTGTACCAGTCTGTAATTAAAGTATTACCTCTGCGTATTATTTGCATGTCTAAAAAAGGAACTGAACAATTCGTTTCTTTTTCTATGGTGAATTGAATGGATGGATCGTAGCTGTTAAATATTTGGAGTACCTGATCTTCACAATCTGACGGAACGCAACAAATCAAATCATCGACATACTTCTTAAAGAAAGGAATCTCAAAATGAAATTTTGTGAGGCAGCTATCTAACAGGTCATCCATAATATATTGTGCAATTATAGGCGATACACTAGCTCCCATAGGAGTACCTAAGATTTGTTTATAAAATCTGTTTTTAACTGAAAAATATGTCGTTTCAAATAGAAAATCGATTAATTTTAAGAAATTGATTTTGTTAATTTTACAGTTTACTTCAATACTTTCCCAATGAGAATCAATGCTTTTTTTTTAGCTAGATCTACCGAAATATTATTAAATAATGAAATAACATCTAAACTAATGATGACATAACCTTCAGGTATCTGCAGATCATTGATGAAAGCGGCAAATTGAAAAGAATCTTGGACATAGTATAGATTTTCAGTATTGTAAGATGATGTAAGAATCTTGGTAACCATTTAGGAAATTTTAGAATTAGGAGCTGATATTGATGAAATTATGGGACGTAAGGAAAGTGTGGGTTTATGAATTTTAGGTAGACCATAGAATTTAGGTGATGTGGCATTGTATATCATTAATTTTTTAGCATCATCGGGATTTATATGCTTTTTATTCTTGAGTTCATTTATAATTTTATTTGATTTTTGTTGTATGGTGCTAGTTGGATCGTTGTTGATAGGTACATAATATTTTCGATCATTAACAATTTCGTCAGTCATTTTATTGTATTGTGTTCTGTTCAGCAATACCGATATGTTGCCTTTGTCTGATTTTGTTAAAACCAAATCTTTGTGATTATTCATAAAATTTAATGATTTTATCAGCATTTTTCTCAATTCAGTAGGTGATTTAGTCGAATTTTGTGTGAAATTTGTAATCATATTCGTGGTACGTGCAAGTAAAATATCTTTCTGATTTGCATTTACCATAGATACAATTGATTCCATATCTGCTAATAATTTTGCTAGATTTATATCATCTGATGTGGGATTTATACTGAAGTTTGGTCCTAATGCCATAAATTGTTGAATTTCAAGTGGTATGTCATTTGTGGAAAGATTGACAAACCAATTAGCTTGTGTATGTATACTATTAATTACTGCCTTTTTTAAGTTCTGTATTTTCTTTAAGTTGGTGTTTTTAATATTCGAAAAGATTTTATTATAATGTATGGATATCCGTCTTTGAAATTCTGTAGTAATATTATCTGGTAGTACCTTTCTTGTTTCATTTATGGAATTTTTTAACTGATTTTCTAATAAATTGAGATTATCAATAGTGATCTTTATCTCTAGGTTTAATATTTTCTTGTTAAAGCTTTCATAAAACTTTAAAACTGCTTGTTTTGTTTTACCTGAATTACTAACTAATAAATTTTCAACACAACGTAAGGATGTTGTAATGTGTTGAGGTCGTAGGTTTTTGCTGCGACATGTTAGAAGATAAATACGTCGATTTCTAATAGATGCTAATTTCATTGTTAAATTCGCCCATTTTTTAAGATGAATGACAGCTTCATTACCATAAGTAACCCTGATGTGTTGGTAAAACCCCATATTTTGATATGAATTGTGTATATTGACTGTTCTATAATAATTATAATAACGATATCGGGGATTCAGTCAGATTCGATTTGGATTCAAAATAAACTCCTTATAATCATTCAAGCTTTCGAAAATTTATTATTTTCTTCTTCAGGAAACTAGAAACTTTAACAATTAAACAACATTTTTATATAGGTTACTTACGATTAGTGAAGCTTAAAAATCTAAAGTGTATAATAACATTAAAGGTAAAAAATTTAAATTTAGGTGACAATTTTTATAAAACTACAGTGACATGACAGTTGATGTTAAAAATATAGCTAATCCTAGATTACAATTTAGTTTAATTGATGCGTTTAATACAGATCATAAAAATAAAATATTTCTTTAGAGAATTACAATTAGTCATCTAAAGTTATGTAAGGTTTTGGATTTTTTGGTATTTTTAATTATGGTCAAAAGGTATGAATAAACGTTACTTAAATTTTGGGTATCATTTTTTTTACTTAAAGAGTTTTCTTCCAAAGAAATGGCAATCATTTCCAGAAACAATCGTTTTTTGTAATTATCTTCAATATAAATAATTTTAGTACCATCGTAGTTTATTATGTGTCCAGTTTCAATTGCATGAGATGCCAGTGCACATGTTTTTTTATTTCTATTGCAGTCGCTTTTATGAGAAGCTAATCTAGTAGACAGCCAATTTGATGTGTGACCTACATATTTTCCTTCACAGTTTTGACAGGGAATACTGTAAACGACTCCTGATTGTCGAAGTTTTGTATCAGGATCTTTAAGATTGGTATACAATACTTTTTTAACATTGGTTTTATGCTAAACCTGATATTTTTTAAGTCTTTAAAAAGTCGTTTTACCAACACATCAGGGTTACTTATGGTAATGAAGCTGTCATTCATCTTAAAAAATGGGCAAATTTAACAATGAAATTAGCATCTATTAGAAATCGACGTATTTATCTTCTAACATGTCGCAGCAAAAACCTACGACCTCAACACATTACAACATCCTTACGTTGTGTTGAAAATTTATTAGTTAGTAATTCAGGTAAAACAAAACAAGCAGTTTTAAAGTTTTATGAAAGCTTTAACAAGAAAATATTAAACCTAGAGATAAAGATCACTATTGATAATCTCAATTTATTAGAAAATCAGTTAAAAAATTCCATAAATGAAACAAGAAAGGTACTACCAGATAATATTACTACAGAATTTCAAAGACGGATATCCATACATTATAATAAAATCTTTTCGAATATTAAAACACCAACTTAAAGAAAATACAGAACTTAAAAAGGCAGTAATTAATAGTATACATACACAAGCTAATTGGTTTGTCAATCTTTCCACAAATGACATACCACTTGAAATTCAACAATTTATGGCATTAGGACCAAACTTCAGTATAAATCCCACATCAGATGATATAAATCTAGCAAAATTATTAGCAGATATGGAATCAATTGTATCTATGGTAAATGCAAATCAGAAAGATATTTTACTTGCACGTACCACGAATATGATTACAAATTTCACACAAAATTCGACTAAATCACCTACTGAATTGAGAAAATGCTGATAAAATCATTAAATTTTATGAATAATCACAAAGATTTGGTTTTAACAAAATCAGACAAAGGCAACATATCGGTATTGCTGAACAGAACACAATACAATAAAATGACTGACGAAATTGTTAATGATCGAAAATATTATGTACCTATCAACAACGATCCAACTAGCACCATACAACAAAATCAAATAAAATTATAAATGAACTCAAGAATAAAAAGCATATAAATCCCGATGATGCTAAAAAATTAATGATATACAATGCCACATCACCTAAATTCTATGGTCTACCTAAAATTCATAAACCCACACTTTCCTTACGTCCCATAATTTCATCAATATCAGCTCCTAATTCTAAAATTTCCTAAATGGTTACCAAGATTCTTACATCATCTTACAATACTGAAAATCTATACTATGTCCAAGATTCTTTTCAATTTGCCGCTTTCATCAATGATCTGCAGATACCTGAAGGTTATGTCATCATTAGTTTAGATGTTATTTCATTATTTAATAATATTTCGGTAGATCTAGCTAAAAAAAGCATTGATTCTCATTGGGAAAGTATTGAAGTAAACTGTAAAATTAACAAAATCAATTTCTTAAAATTAATCGATTTTCTATTTGAAACGACATATTTTTCAGTTAAAACAGATTTTATAAACAAATCTTAGGTACTCCTATGGGAGCTAGTGTATCGCCTATAATTGCACAATATATTATGGATGACCTGTTAGATAGCTGCCTCACAAAATTTCATTTTGAGATTCCTTTCTTTAAGAAGTATGTCGATGATTTGATTTGTTGCGTTCCGTCAGATTGTGAAGATCAGGTACTCCAAATATTTAACAGCTACGATCCATCCATTCAATTCACCATAGAAAAGAAACGAATTGTTCAGTTCCTTTTTTAGACATGCAAATAATACGCAGAGGTAATACTTTAATTACAGACTGGTACAGAAAACCAATATCCTCTGGAAGATATCTAAATTATCACTCCTTTCACCCGATGCATATGAAAATCAACGTAGTTCTTGGCTTAAAAGAAAAATAGAATCAGTTTCACACCGCACGCTAAAATACAAAAATTTATTAATACTCAAAGACCTACTACTTAAAAATTCATATCCTAGTACACTCATCAATAAACTACTTTTCAACACCCCTACATACACGAACACCTCTACAGACACTACAAGAACTAGTACTATTCCAAACCAAAACACAAACCTCACAGTTCCTACAACATACATATCACTACCGTACATAGACAGGTTAACTGATAAATGTAAACGACTTTTAAAGACTTAAAAAATATCAGGTTTAGCATAAAACCAATGTTAACCTTGAAAAAAGTATTGTATACCAATCTTAAAGATCCTGATACAAAACTTCGACAATCAGGAGTCGTTTACAGTATTCCCTGTCAAAACTGTGAAGGAAAATATGTAGGTCACACATCAAATTGGCTGTCTACTAGATTAGCTTCTCATAAAAGCGACTGCAATAGAAATAAAAAAACATGTGCACTGGCATCTCATGCAATTGAAACTGGACACATAATAAACTACGATGGTACTAAAATTATTTATATTGAAGATAATTACAAAAAACGATTGTTTCTGGAAATGATTGCCATTTCTTTGGAAGAAAACTCTTTAAATAAAAAACTGATACCCAAAATTTAAGTAACATTTATTCATACCTTTTGACCATAATTAAAATACCAAAAATCCAAAACCTTACATAACTTTAGATGACTAATTGTAATTCTCTAAAGAAATATTTTATTTTATGATCTGTATTAAACGCATCAATTAAACTAAATTGTAATCTAGGATTAGCTATATTTTAACATCAACTGTCATGTCACTGTAGTTTTATAAAATTGTCACCTAAATTTTAATTTTTACCTTTAATGTTATTATACACTTTAGATTTTTAAGCTTCACTAATCGTAAGTAACCTATATAAAAATGTTGTTTAATTGTTAAAGTTTCTAGTTTCCTGAAGAAGAAAATAATAAATTTTCGAAAGCTTGAATGATTATAAGGAGTTTATTTTGAATCCAAATCGAATCTGACTGAATCCCCGATATCGTTATTATAATTATTATAGAACAGTCAATATACACAATTCATATATATATATATATATATATATATATATATATATTGTAGTGAATTTAAAGGGTTAAATTTGGGGTAAGCAATGCAATTTCAAACACCCTGTATAGAGAAAGGAACAATTTATTTACGCGCAAAATTTATTTCATGTATTTATTTTAAACGAACAAGTATTGACGTATTTTATAATTAGAGAGTGAAAAGTAATAGGTTCATAAACGAAAACCAGTTTTAAAAACAAATAGAAACGCATAATTAATTTGATTTATTTTAATTCAACGGGTAATAACGTCAGAAAACGCACCAGAGTATATAAAATCTTTAATTCCAAGGCGAAAAGCTTTCGTTGTAACAAACAAGTATATCGGTTGGGTACCATGAAATATAAACTCCAAGAAATGTTATTTTAAACGAGTCAATAATTAGGAACAACTGCATGTTTGAAAAGTCAGCTCCTTTGTATATGTAAACATAATAAAGCGGGTTTAATAGAATATATTGTTCAACCGTCAGTGGCTTCGCATAAAAGCTAACAAGAGTTTCTTAAAGAGCGGAAGGGATGCACAATCAATAAGATGCCACAGATAGAGACCAGTATAAAAACATTCGATTTCTAAAGCACGTATTCAATCCACGTGGACGACGTCAGCAATATCGATTTTCTACAACGCAAGTAGAGTTGGAACGAGACATCAAATATGCATAAGACATGGATAACAATATTACAGACGGAGTTTTATGTTGACATAGGACTGTGTCATTGGTCGAAATAGATAGTTTTACAACAGACGAACACGCAACAGGTGAATGCGGGTTTTCGGATTATATAGCGTGTTTACGAGCTAAATTTCGGGAAGTTTTAAAGCGGTTATATCCAAAATTTGCAGAAATATTATTTTCAATTAAGTATTTCGCGTAAAGAGTGGCCAAGGGGGCAATTTTAGTGTATAAATACGGAAAGAAAATTAAAATTGCTCTCTTTTAATTCTCTTTACTACTCTTGATTTTTGTATCGCTTTAACTACGTATAACAATAAACCGACGTTATAGTAGAGTTTTGTGAGTATTAAAATTTATTTATAACATAGTAAGTTAGTACTAGCTCTTATAACTTGGTATTTGGGGGCCGTATAGTTATTAACGCGAGTAGTAGCGAGTGATTTAAATTAACTGAGGCCTTGTCAAGCTAGTAAATTAATAAAGCAATAAACAAGTGTAATATACGTGAATTTGGATGCTGGGATGGTATGGTAATTGGTAGCTCGGAACTCAGTGTAGACTGAGTAATCATCTATAAATATCTGGTAGAGCAGAGCGCATAGTGAGCCGAAGCAAAGGGGTTCTGGATAGCGTCACCGTAGGAAATGGAGTCTTGAAGCATTTTCCAGGTAACTCATTTGAATTTGCTGTTAATTGATAAACTGTTGGAATTATTTGTGATGTGTGAGTGAACTTTGAAGGTTATTTATGGTTTTTTAACGTATTGGAAAAGATACGTGTTCTTGACTAGGATGAGGGTATTTTAAATATTAAACAAAAAAAGGTGTATGTAATGTTTACTAAATTTCATTACGAATTTAAAATAGATTGTTAAGGGTACATGGGTTATTAATTTTGTGGTAATTTTATGCAAGGTGAAAAGCATACATTAATAAACTGGGTTATTATGAGCTCACCATATTCCTGTGTGCAATAATAAATAAAGGGAATTATTTGGGGCCCATTTACTCCTGTTGTATTAAATGTGTTTACAATTAAAATTTTAAAACAAGGACTTTACAAAAATCGCACTTAGTGAGTTGTAACTAGAATACCAAAAATGTACATATCTGTGAATAATTTTGTAAATAGCGGTAAATAAAGATTGTATGATTGTTGTATTATTTTGGGAAGCTGCTGAAGATATTTTGTTGCAGCAGAAGAATCTGAGTAAGGAATATTTTTATAAAAGGAAAAAGGATAGCTTGTTGTAGACCTAGATTAGACTATAGCACACAGTTAGTAAAAGATATAGGTTGTGGGAGTTACAGGGTATGTGTAGGTTAGCTCAAAAGAGAAACCAATGGAGTTAAGCGTCCAAACAGTTTTACGACTGAAGACTTAATGACCTTGACTTAATTAAAATGAAATTTTTATACATAAAGATTACAATATTTAAGCTTTTGTTTGCAGTTTCAGCTACCTCAAATATTTCGACAATGTTTAAAATTTTACGTTCAATATTTATTATAAGTATGGGAATCAGGGCTGCCGCGACCTATTGTTCAGTGTGTGCATTGCACGGGGGCGGCCGAATCAAAGGAGCGGCCAAATAACTGGTACGAAAATCAGCTTCTTTGATTGCCTTTTTTAGAATTTTTAAACTTATCAACAAAATACTATTTATGTTTACGTCTCTATTCTATGGTCTTTATGGTAATGATTATCGATTACTGTATTTCTATTTTTATACGGTTCAGTAGCTTGTAAGTTCTTGGAAGCAAAGTAGGTAAAGGACAAGCATGGTCAATAGAGAATCGAGCGTGTTTTCTGATTAATAAACCATTATTATATGAACAGGAAACACCTAGTCCTGTTATTGTTTACTCGATGAAGAGGAATTTATAACTGCAACACAACCTTTACTGATAATCCTTATTTAAAAAATTTAGTAACTGTAAGTTATGGGACTGGTTAAAATCACGAATAAAAGTCGACTGCTAAATTACTTTGAATGGTTGGAAATACATAGACACATAACTTCAAGTTCCAATTTTATCAACGAAGTGACCGAATTTGATCCGAACCTTATAATTATTAAAAGTTCGACATATTTGTGATACCATCAAATTTTATAAATCTATTTGAAATTTCTGAGACGATGGGAAATCAAAGCCGCTTGAACATTTAAAATTTAGTCATAAATGCTTATCTTTTCTTTAACAGGTCCCAGCCAATACAAGTTAAGAATCACAAAACCTTCCCGAAGAATTTATATATGTCAAATTATTTTGAGCAAAACTAACTTAAAGTTGCAAATGAGTTTTGGGCAGAAATAAATTGGGCCAAAATAATTCAACGTTAAGGGTAGATGAAACTTGTGCAAAAAAAAGGTTTAATGACACTAGTCATGCCCAAAACAAAATTTAGGTAAAACAAAATCGAGAACCCACACTGACGGCGTTAGTATTACGGCTTTTGTTTTTGTAATGTAGTCCCACGTTTGTTAGCGCTAGGGTAACGTTATTTGGTGGTGACAATTAGAGAAGGGTGTCAAACTACATAACAAAAAACTGTTGCCAATCTGTATCTTCAGGCATCTGGTCTACAAAATTACCTGAGATTCTTGGACTAAGGAAGTACAGCCGACCAAGCTCACCACTGCAAAAATTCAAGTCCCATAGAAGTTACATCCGGGTATATGAGAGAGAATTCCATCCCACTTGTTCCTTCACCATATGCGTAGTTCCTCTAACGGACAACATATTAGAGCAGACTAGATAAAAACTAAAAAAAGATTGTGTTAGGAAGAATTTTCACGTGCTTGCAAAAAAACTCTAAATCTGTATCTGAATATATCATACCACCATTCGCTTTAATGATGGTCCCTTAGGTATCGATGCAGTTTTGCTTTGTTCGCCATTTTTCTTATAGAAATATTTTTTAAGAAACGCTAAAGATTTACAATACATTACATACCCAATGTTAAACGAATAATCTTACAAACACAAGCAAGTGAAAGGAGTCTTACTGAAAAGAGACAGAGTGAGGGGTGGCGGAGAGAGCGTGAGAGAGAACGAAACTGCCAATATTGACCTTTTTTGAAGAAGTTTATATTCACCCTTGTTGTGTATGGGTCAGAACTAATTGCCAGCGAATTAAAGAAAAATATTTACGAAAATCAATTACACGAATAAACTAAAAACTGGCCTAAAATATATAAAATCTAGGTAGAAGAAATATGAAACATGATACTTTATTTAAATAAAGTGTATGTCGTAAGAGAGAAACTAACCGCATATAGACAACTTTAATAACACCCAGAACAAAGAATTTTATTATGTGCTATTAAGCTAAACTGTTATATAAAACATAAAAATAGAAATTTGGAGAGATATACCCAACTGTCCCAACCCGGACCCATAAATATTTATAATAACTCCGGCCGTGAAAGCCTCCGATAATATATAATATTTTCCTATTCGAAATAAACGTCTATTAGATAATATCTGGGTATGTAGTAACATATAATTACATATTTTTGCTGGAAGACCGCAACTGCTGAACGTTTAATCGTGGGATTGAAAAGCAATTTTGAAACCCCACGTGGCAAATAACCATCATTTAGGCAATACGCTTTAAGTTGTAAGTTTTAAATCTTCATTCTTTGTGTAAATAAGATGTGTAACATTTATTTAGCCGTTGCAAATAATGATGTGCAATAACTTACAGTCAATAAACATATGTCTTTATTATCTGAGCTTTCCTGTATGCTTATAAATGGTTCATTTTGCGAGCTTTACGACATCCGACAGACAAATGCTTTATTGTATCTCTGACCATAGAATTTTATGAACCTACTCTTATCGACATCCGAAAACAATGTCTAGAGTTTTATATTAAATTTAAACAAATCCGAAATGAGCTGGCGGTATCAGATGGTGGAGCACAATAAAGTTTAGATACATGTTCCTTACGGTCTTTTATGAGATTGGCTGTAAATTACGTAACAAAAAGCATAGAGTGAGGTGGATGTTTGCTTTGGTGACATTAGGCAGCAGATCTGCAAGTTAGCATTCAGGTTTGAGTATATCAGAAGACACCACAACGGTGTGCAGCTCTAGATTCATTATTGAATGCCTCTTGTTATGAAACACATTATCCTCGTTAAACATAAGGCACTATAGCGAAACGTCAAGATAACATACGATGTTTACGATCTCATATATACACTAAGTAGGGTGACTAATACCTGTCTTATGCCAATGTGGGTTATGAAAGTATAAATTTTCATTAAGTTGCTGTTTAAGCACAGACTGTTTGTGTAGAATTTTTTCCATTTTAATACTTTTACAATCAATACTAACTTAATTGAATTGATTTGGGATTCTGCGTGCATGTCGAAGAAAAGAAATATAAATTTAAATCGATTAAATTTAACAGTTGTTGTGGTATAAAATGCGTGTAAAACATTTAGTTACGTTCTTGAAACCATGGTAGTTAGTGATGTAAGCGGAACTTCCCATTCCGCGTCCCGTAGCCTACATGGTCCTTACATTTGATTTTTCAATGCTCCTTCGAAGATCCTACATTGGCCAGGAATCGAGTATTTTTTATTTGGAAATACTTGTTATTTCAAGCAAAGTAGAGATATTTAACGTGCGTAACAACTTTCACACACGGGACCTACATTTTGTCTCTCATCCGAACGAGAGTCAACACAGTATGTAAGGAAGAGGTCTACTTGAGAAATTTAAAAGGTATCTGCACAAGCGCATCCAAAACCCTATTCATATATCCCAGTACAACAATCCGGGCTGATGCTATCTGCTATTGTTACTTCAACGGTCCCAACCTGCCCACCAGGTTAATCATGAAGATTAACTTGAATTACGAATACATGAATAAAAAGATTCAGAAAATAATTTTTTAAAAGGCATTAAATTATCAGGAAACACCTAATGACACATAACCTGTGCCATAACTTAAGCGAAAATTTTCAACATGAGCTAAACATTGAAAATGACTTCGTTGTTACGATTGAACTTCAATAAGTTAGTTACTTTTCAGGCTCTCGCGCCCAGGTATATCTGAAATCTTATGAAGTGTGAGATGGGATTGCTTATTCTGTGAGAGTTCTAAATGATGGCAATGGTTAGTTGGTCATGAGCGCAAGCTTAACAAAAAAGGGTTTTTTGAAAGAGGTGATAGGTGAGGCCAATGTGGTTAAGTGGAATTGAGTATGAGCTATTGCACTAACAGTAGCGTATTTAATTCGCTAACGTTCATTTTATATATTACAATTATTTACACTCATTTGTTGTCTAGAAATTTGATGATTTTACTATACTTTCTATGCATTATTGGATCTACATGAATAAATGGTTAATTTATGGTGCCTGAGATTAGTTATTTTAATCGATTAAAGGAGTCCCACAACATATTGGCGCCCAACCTAAGGCAAAAATTGTATTACGAAATATTACCTTTATTTTTTCTATTAGCATTCAAAATCAAGAACCAGTTGAATAAGTGAATGTTGAACACAAGTTTACGAGAAAAGTAAACATAACCGGATAGATCAAGACGTACAGTTTGGCCAACTATAAGTAAGGGAATTTTATGCCATAAATGCGTGGTAAGAACAAGGACAGACGAAGTACAGGTAATCCTATTTGCTTTCGTGTTCTGTATTGTATGAACTTGAATTTGAACTCTGAATAGCTGTTTGTCTACAAACGTAGTATAAACTAGGTTAAGATAAGTTTTAATAAATTGTGTATTGTATACACGTTTTGTGCCCGTGAGGTTATGCGACTTGTAACTATGCGTATAACAAAAGATAATTTTGAAGAACAGTGCGTGGGGATTTGGGTAGAGATGGAAATTTTACATCGCGAGAATTACAAACAGTATTATTACGACCAACAGAAGGAATTATGTCGTTTCAAACAACAACAGGGGTGGTGATTAGTAAACAATATTTAGATAAAGTAGTTGATAAACGTGAAGAGAATGTGATTATTGATAATAATAAAAATTATTTAACTATTTGTGAAATAGGTGGGTCAACATTGTTTTGTAATTCTAGTGGAGTCACTCACCCCATGGTTTTTCTAAATAAAATTGAAAGGTGTTTTATTGATACCGGGGTATTCGCAGGTCATAAGGTCAGCTTAGTGCCGAATTACTTAAAAGGTAATGCTGCAGAGTGGCTACTTTAAATTTCGCAGAATTCTCTGGTGCATTTAAAGAAAGGTATTGAAAAATAGATAAACAAAGGGAACTTGATTTAAAACTAAAATATTGTAGGTTTTAAAGTGGGAATAGGACTCAATATTACTTAAAACTTGTTAAGGAGGTTAGTTTTTTTAAGTGAACAAGTACCTGAACAGACATTAATAAAAATACTTTCACAGCAGTGTTCTCCTGACGTCCACCGGGGAATTTTTACGATTGGGTTATCTAAAATAAATAACGTTGAAAAATATTTAGTTAAGATAAAACTTATGTTAAAGACGTAGGTAAAACTGATAGCATTTAGCGTACCGAGCGTGAACGTGGTTATTGTACTCAAAGTAGAAATCAAAGCGCAATGCAAGATCGTAACGATGTAGAAACCCATAATAATAGAATTGATGGCCCAGATAGGAGGGTTGCGAGCATAGAGCATACGGAGATTAGGTATGATAGGGAACAATAACCAACTTCTAGCGATGCTACGACAAATAATATAAATGTAATTACAAAACTTTACCATGATGGACAGGTACTGTTAAGTGATCATGAAGGGAGGCGGAGAACTTCAAGAAATTGTAAGTCGTTATATAAATGCTACTATGACGGGGCTGCAGGTTAATATACTAGTGGATTTTTAGGAGACATTAAAGAAAGTGGGAGAATTTCTGATGTTACCAGTAACGAATTTAAATGTAGCCGTTGCGGTAGGGTCTAGAACGAAAAGTCAAGCAGCAGGTGTTATTACCAGTTATTATAAAAGAAAATGCGTTCGACATCACATGTTTGGTTATAGCAAAACTAAATAAAAGCTTTACATTGGGACGTGACTGGTTATCTAAAAATAAGGTTAGTATGGATATTAAGGAGTCTAAATTAAACTATTAATTGGCGATAAATATAATACAATTAACTTAGGGTAAGAAAAAGGGAATAAACCATTCTCTCACATCCATATCGTTAGTAAAAGCAGGAAAATGCAAAGTGCAAATTAAATGATAAAAGGGACTACTAAGAAACATAGGTATTCGGAAGAGAAGGTAGCAGCAATTGGGAATTAGTCAGAAGTATTAAGTACGAAGGAGGAAGAGGCGTTGATTAAAATATTATTGCGAAATGATGAGATTTTTTCTGAAAGTCCAGATTGTGCGAAGGGATATCAACATGAGATTGTAATGAAGAATGAGGCTCTTTTCAATAAAAGGATTTACCCCGTACCGGTTGTATATAGAGATGAGGTTCACAAGCAGGTTGCAGAAATAGTTGCGTGGAATATTATTGAACCAGTTCAGACTAAATATATATTGCCCTTGGTGGTGTGTTGTGAAAGAGATAAGAGTGTTAGAATTTGTTTAGATTGTCGTTAGCTAAAGTCGCGCATTGCTAAAGATTATGTAGTACCCCCAAATCCGATTGAACTATTGGTTAATTTTAAAAAAAGGGCATAATCTTTAGCAACTTCGATTTTATAGCTTTATTTTGCCAAGTGGAAATAAGGGAGAAATACCACAATTTGTGGGATTTTAATTCGAGGAGAAAGCGTATCAATTTAAGATTGTACCATTTGAGTTAGCTACGGCTGTGGCAGGATTGATTAGGTGTGCGGATGAGATTGTGCGTCCACGGTTTTCATTGTTCACGTATATCTATGTCGAGGATATTTTATTCTATTCTGAATCCGTGCAGGGACATTTAACGCATTTGAATATGTTATTTGAGAGAATGAAGGAGGTTGGCGAGAACATTAAGTTTCGTAAATGTTTATTTGCTGTTAAAAAAAATTATTTCTATGAAATATAATTTCAGCATAAATGGTTGAAACTAATCTACAGCGGGCAGAATTTATTAAAAACTATTCTAGGACAGGGAATATTAGAGAGCTACGTACCTTTTTAAGTTTGATCAACTTTGAAAGGGGGTTTTGTGAAAGACAAGCGCAACACTCCATTCCGTTGCTTCATTTGTTAAAAAAAAGGTGAAATATGGAAGTGGTCGCTGGAAGAACATGTTGCTTTTGGAATAGTAAAAGATAATTACTTGAAAATCACCATGGTTATTTACCCAAATTTGATTAAAACATTCTATATTTAGTGTGATGTGTCAGATTGTTTACATCAGTTCGATAATGAGGAGAGTAGCGAAATTGTAGTTGCAGAACCTTAGAGAAAGGTGAAGTACGTTACACGGTAACTGAAAGGGCGGCGCCTGTGGTTTATGCTTTACAGCAGTTGCGTATCGTAGTATTAGGTCGAAGTTTAATATTGGTTACAGATCACAAGGCTCTGAGTTTTTATATACAAATTTAAATCTGCTAGATTATCTAGATGGATTTTGTTGATCCAAAAGTTTGATTTAAAGATTGAATTCTGTTGTGGGAAACATAACGTGGTGACCGATGCATTGTCAGGTAAACCATACACGGTGAACAGGTGAGGCAATCCAGATAAAGGTGAAGATAAGGTCATCTATTTTTTTTCAAATTGGTGGATGAATTTAATAATGTGAAGGAAAATTTACAACTAATTTGCAATGACAAAAATTAGGAAGAGTGATGTAAGATTAAAGTCAATGTTTTGAAGAAAATAGATAACAGGGTGGTAGTAGAAGGAGATACAAATAGAGCGACAAGATGGTACAAGCTTCACGAATGAGTTCTATTTCGGAACGGCGATGAGGTTTCACCAGATTTTAAGATTTGTGCACCTTTTTAGGCAAGTTGTTGAACTGGTGCTAAATCAGTGTGCTTATATTAGACATTTTGGGGGATTAGAACTTTTGAATATATGAAGGGATTGTTTTACTGGCCCAAAATGTATTAAAATATTCGTCAAATTGTGGCAGTTTGTGATATTTGTCAAAGAGCAAAATCTCTAAGAACCTACATGTGGAGTTAAATTCAGTAGTTGTGGAACGTCCTGGAAATCTAATCTGTATTGATGCTATGGACCCCCTTGCTTAAATTTAGGGGAGTAGGTGCATGCACCCAGTTGTTATAGATGATGCATTCAGTCGTTTTGTAAGAATATATCCTGCTAAAGAGCTACCGTTTTGGTTATTATAAACCGCATTGTGAAAGACTATATCTCAAATACCCAGTTACCTAAATGCATACTTAGTGATAACGGAATACAATTCATGCCTAGAAAGTGGGCTGAAAAAATGAAGGAGCTAGGGATTAAGGTGAAGGCTAAATCACATTATTTTTCACGGCGCAACGTAACGGAGCACTGCAATGAGCAGGTTAAACGTCTTCTAAAAGCATTCTGTTTTAATAAACATTCTAAATGGGCATGGAAAATAGATAAAATTGATCCATACCTAAATAATATGGTGCATGGTATCACGGGGTTAACTCTATTATGGTTACAAAAGGGAGGTTCTTAAGAATCGGTTAGAATATCTCGAGGCCTTGCCTACTGAAGATGATAGCACGAGGAATGGGGGATTCTTGGAGAGACATTGTGAGCTAGCTCATAATCGTGTACGTAGTAAGGCTATTAAACGTCGGGAGAGATTTAACAAGTTTTAAGGTTGGTGATCATGTGCTGCTTAAGTGCCATTGTCGGTTCTCACCCATTGATGGTAATATGGCTAAATTATTCTTTCTTTATGAGGGTCCTTTGTGCATTACTAAAAATTTGCTGGTCCCAAAACCTATGTGCTGAGTGAAGCTAATGGGAAAAAGTTAGGGAAACACAACATTATTAATCTTAAACCTTATAGAATACTTTCAGGTGTATTTCCTTAATGTGGGAGTTTTCATAGTTTAAGCATGTTAATTGCAATTGCTGTAGTTTTATAGGATACTTATTTAGTTGGCAGTAGGCATACTAATTCATAGTTATAAGTGCGGTAACTAAATCAATAACTTTGTAGTAAAATTACGCTTAAGTTAGGAGGAGTTATGTGATGGGTGTTTTAGGTGGTGGGATAGGCTGGTTGGTCGTAAGCACAAGCTTAACAAAAGCGGGTTTTTTATAAAGGTGGTAAGGAGAGGTGAGACCTATGCGGTTAAGAGAAATTAATTATTAGGTATTACGCGAAAAGTAGCATGTTTAATTTGTTAACGTCCGTTTTATATATTACAATTATTTGTACTAATTCATTGTCTAGAAATTTGGTGATTTTACTATACTTTGTTTGCATTCTTGGATCTACGTGAATAAATGGTTGATTTATGGTGCCTGTGATTAATTATTTTCGTCGACTTAGAGTTCCACAGCAAGTGTAAAATCGTTCCTTTTGTAGGCGAATCTTTCTTTGGGGGTTCTTGCAATGTAAGGCACTCTGATATCTTGCAATATCCTTTATCTTACTAGAAGGATCCACGGCCCTTTATAAACATCTGTATTGTCACTTGTCTTCACACATCGTATTCAGTATAAGTGTAATAAATAATATGTATCTTTATCTTGTAACCAGTTTTGATATTCGGACACTTTGAAACAAGCAGAACCCTAGAAAAATTGTGATAAAACTGGACACGTACCAATAATTTCTACTTTCGAATCAGAACTAACGTTCAAGGGGCACGTTTCCTTTGCAAAACAATACCGCGCCAATAAATATGCCTGGCCAGCCTTTAGAATTATATCAGCTTCTCAGTTTCGTAAAATGTTCGAAGTATTGTTATAACAGTTCTTTGGAAAGCGCCTCTGGAAACGTCAAAGGAACCGCCATCCAGCAAGTATAAAGGAACCGTTTATGCGTAGCCCAAAGTTCTGAGAAAAAAACCCTCACATTCGTCTCTTGTCGATCTTGACGGTCCTTGACTTTCCATAAAATTAGTTCCATTTCAATTTTTAGCAAAGAAGGTGGCTCACCGAGGAACCAACGACTGCGCCCCTTTGTGTCCAGTGATGGACAAACGGAAAACTTTTTCTGACGCATTGAACGAGTTCTTGCAAATGTGTAGTTAAACTTTGTTTTTTAATATTATTCGTAGTTTTACACATTTGCATATATTTACTTAAAATAAATTAGCCATTTTTCTCGAGTGATTTATTTCTAGTAACCTTGTCACTCGTAATATATCCCTCTGCGTATAGTATGTACGTATTGCCTGTGACTATTCGAGGGAGAAACCGGAAAACAAAAAAAGTCAAAGAAATGAAAACAAATGTGGCATATTGAATTGTAGAGAAAAAGGGCCATTTGCAAAAACTGAAGTAACTATGAATTAAAGTTTTTGTCCGTGTGAAACGATTTTTAATTATGTTTTCAGCCAACCAGATGAGCTGAATAACTATCCTAAATAAATTATTAATCTAATTTTGGATTCAATAGATTCTTGTAAAGCTTCAAACTATAATAAAACAAATCTAATCAAAAACAAAATTTAAAGAAAACAGTAGTTTGTTAAAAATTAAAATCTAACTTTGTCTAAAGTGTGAGTTTTAAATTTTTCTCCATTGGATTGGTGAAGGCGACACACCGTACAGATTTTATAGATAATGAATTAACTAAGGTATTCATGCGGGACTGCGGGCCATCTCCTGCGGGATTACGCCACGTTTCTGGAATTTGAAATACAAGACGTTACACGGAACGGGCCGGGCATTCTTACTTTACATTTGATTTTCCAATGCTCCACCCGAAGGTACTACATTGGCTAGGAAGCGAGTTCTTTTTACCTGGAAAATTTGGAATTTTGCCAAACCCTTGCTGTTTCAAGCAACATGCATGACAGCACCCACATACGGGACCTCCATTTTACCTCACATCCGAACGAGGGTGTATTTTTGTGAAAAATGTTCGCCTAACATTTTTCAAGCGGACCGTGTCGGGATTTGAACACGAGACCTTGGGCATAGTAGTCACACACATACCAACTACGCCACGGAGGAAATATGGACATTGTAACTGCGGGACGCAACTGGAAACGAGACAGCCGGTGAAGTGCAGGACGCGGGACGGAATAGCAGCATGTCCCGCGGCTCGCAGTCCCGCGAGCACCTTAAATGGTAACGTACTTCAATCTACACTTCCGTATTCGGTCGAATGCAAGTCTAATTATGCACATATTTACAGAGAATCCTTAGTCCACTAAAATATCGCTACAGAGTTTACTAACAGTAATTACTACACGAAGGTCTTGCTGAACACGACGATTACACTGTACCTCGATGCTGTATTGGATTGATGTACTATAAAGTTGTTTACATAAGTACTGGAGAATTATTATATCATAGTTTACATAAACACTTAGTCGTATCCTTTTAACGCTTTTACGACAATTCCTAATAAACCTTATAAAAAAATAATGTGGCACTTCGATGCATTTGTATAAAAAAAAGCTTGATCAAATTATCTACTCAACATCAGTTGTAGATTAAGATATAGACAGAAATAATGTCGGGATTATATTTGAACTATGATACCTTCATGTTATTCTAGAAGTTACCGGAATGCGCTTGTATTTTCTATTGTATTCAACTTTTTCAGCTGTCAATTATACCATTGTTCGCTTATTGGCTTATTCAACCTCTATAGCCGTTAATCAAGTATTGCCCGCTTTTTAGACAGTTACAACGACAATGATACAATAACTTGGGAATATGTATTAGATGCCTAGTAGAATATTCTGTGAAGCCTGGACAGTAGGTAAAGCGGACAAGAAAATGGTAAAAGTTTTTGAAATGTGGTGCGACAGACGAATGATGAAGATATCATGGACAGACAAAGTTAAGAAAAAAGAGGTACTAAAAATGGTAGGGGAAGAATGAAATATGTGGAAAACGGTAAAAAATAGGAGAGATAGGATGATAGGCCACATACTAAGACATGAAGGAATTGTGCGGAATATATTAGAAGCAGGGATTGAAAAATATAGAAGTAGAGGTTAGACTATTGCACACAGATAGTGCAAGATGTAGGCTGTAGGAATTTCAGGGAAATGTGTAGGCTAGCTCAGAATAGAAATCAAAGGAGGTACGCATCCAACCAGTCCCAAGATGGATAAACTACTGAAGAAAAAAATAACTGTTTTTACACATAATGATTATTGTAAGAAACTGCAGGTATTGGTTGTGCAGTATTCTCGAATAATGTTAATTGTGTGAAAGGATTTACTGGAAGACTTAATTTGACAAATGTCTAAGCGTTGTGGGATCTTGACAGCCACAGGCTGCTTAACCCCCTTCACAAACCACTGAATCTCTGTGAAATAGGGCATATAATTAGAAAACAATAGAAAGGGAACCGAGCTGGATATAGGCTGTGTGGGAATTTTTGGGAACGGTGTAGGCTAGCTCAGAATATAAATAAGTGGAGGTACGTGTCCAAACAGTTTTGAGACGGAAAACCTAATAACGAAAAAATAAGCGCAGATAAATCTGATGATTATTTTAAACAACTACAGGTGTTGGTTATGAAATATCTGTAATTAATGTTGAGTTTGCGAACAGATATATTAGAAAAAATATTAAATCGGTACATGTTCAAGTGCTGGGGGAACTTGGCAGCTACAGGCTGCTTGCCCCCCTTCACAACCACTGAATGGTGGAGAAATAGGGTATATAATTGTAAAATAATAGAAGGGAACCGAACTGCATCTAACAAGAAAGAACAGCGGATATGATCAAAGTTAACAAACATCGAAACAAGAAGAAAATTGTTGAAAGCATATGTGTGGAGCACAGCACAGCATGCCTATGAAATACGGGCAGTAGGAAAAGTAGACACAAAAACGGTAGCAGACTTTTGGAATGTTGTGCTTCAAATGTATGTGGATGATAGCATGGAGAGACAAAGTTAATAACAAATAGGTTATAGAAATAGATATATGTTGAAAAAAAATAGGAGAAATAGACGGACATAATACGTTCTGAGGCATTTTTAGGAATAGTATGGCATATATCTCAAACAAAGATAGGAAAAATGAGGTAGATGTAGACTAGATCAGATAGTGATATATGCAGACTGTGCAAATTTCAGAGAAACGTATAGGTTAGCACAGAATAGGAAACAATGAGGATACGCGTCTAATCAGTTTCTGGAATGAAGATCTAATGCTGATGATGAGTAACTAATAATGCTTACGCCGTAACCGCTACAGCGGGGACAGGAAAATTATAAATTTGACAGCAGTTAATAGAAAAAATTTTCAAATGTGGGTTAGAGAAACTTTACTATTTTAATATAAATTTTATTGAAATATTTCCTATATAATTTTATGCTATTGATTTAGCAATTTGGTAATTAAAGGTAACGCATACCTATATGTAATAGTTTCCACATTTTGAAATTATAACTGATTTAAAATTAGTAAGGGGGCATGTAGTATATAGGTAATGGGACTTCAAATCGTTTGACACCATCTATTAGTTATGGGTTGGTCGTCACTCTACTAAGATGACTTCCAAACTCCTTCGCCTTTGGCCATTCTAGTGTGTTAGCAGACACCCGCGTCTGTGCATGTTGTTTGTGGTTAACGTAGCTTTCAAGTAAACATTGCTTAAAATCAACACAAAAGAGTAAACGATATCAATTGAATTTTCAACATTTAACGAAAGATTACGGGTTCAGTGACTGTATAATTGCGATTCAATTTTTTTAAAACTAATATTGCATTATTGTACGCTAGCTGTAATAAATACTATTTGTAGTTACGTGCAGAAGCAAATATTGATATTAAATGCACATGTTGTAGAAAATGTGTTGTTAAAGCATCACGATTTCATAACTTCATGTAAAAAGCTAAGAAATAAATAAAGAAAAATACATTATAGCAACAGGCTCACGTATTTGTTTCTAAGAAATTTTATGTGATAGGACACATTGAGAGAGCGCTAAACTTTGAATGAAAACTAGATATCAAATTGGGCTAGTAAAGGGTGTTTCTAATACGTTAAAATAAAACATCAGAATTAGTTCAAACTTGTTTTAATAATTAAAGAGTAGGTTGTGAACTGTTATTTATGATAAACAACTATTTGCGTATGCGCGTTCGAGCATCCCTCTTGATGTATTGACTTCGTCTGTGATTATTTTCTTTAAGACATTCAGGGTGAGTGGTAATGGGTTGAAAACCATGCTTTTTAAATAGTCCCATAAGAAAAATCATCATGCGTTAAATCTGGACCACTCGGTAGCCAATTGATGTCTTCTCGACGACTAATAACTGTTTCAGAGAATAAATCGTAAAATGCAGTTAACGAGTTATTTGTGACATGGGAAGTGGCTCCATCTTTCTGGAAAAATGTGTTGCACTTGTAACCAATCAAGTTTTGCATTTCTGGAATAGATAAAGTCCGGAATATATAACAATATCGATCAAACTTAGGGGTGTGTACACGACCACCCCTATCCTCAAAAAAAGTATGGACCAATAACTCCTTGTCCTGATATGGTAGCCCAAAAGATAACTTTAGACAAGGGTTGTGGTTTCTAATGCAGTTACGTCGTCTTTCAAAAGCTCAATAACTACGTGAAAATTTAATTCATCAGAGAACCATAGGTAATTGAAGCTCCTAAATAAATTTTTATTGTACTACAAAATTCGACTCATTAAGCATGATCATCGGGTTTAATCTCTTGCACAACAACAATTTTGTAGAGGTAAAAATGTAAATCTTTAAAAATGACGTTATGCACGGTAGATTTGTTTAAAGTTATAACATTAGTGCTTTAATTATGCATACATTGGTATACAGGAAATATTCCTCAATTTTAGCTAGCCTATCAACCATAGTAAGAAAATCTACGAATAATTTCCAATTTACCAACACGACCAATGCATCATATTGCTACAGTATAACACCGAAATAAATAGGAAAGCATATACTGTACATTCTTTCACAACCAATAATTAAAAATCGCAACTTGACTATAAATATACCAACTTTGAGAAACATGAACATATTGTCCATGACTTAGCTTAGAATCAAAAATGTTCTCACGCATGGCAAAGTCACCGAAATCATTATAAATTACTCAACAGACAGAAGCGCGTAAAGTTATATAATTTAAAACGTTTTGGGCCTACTTGGTGAAGTATAGTGGTAGTAAACAGACCGTGTGAAAATACCATTACACATATTTTCTTAAGTACCCAAAAACCCTTGACATAAACCCAAGGTTCAGTGCAAACCGCACGGACGCTGTGAGATAGATCATCAGGTATTTCTCCATGACATTTTAAGTTATATATATATATATATATATATATATATATATATCATAATAGTAGGGAACATTCAAACACAACCGATCAGTCATGGTTTTCTGGCGGCTAGAATTCATCGACCATCACGAAAAGCACCCCGAATGCGCAGAAACAAATATTTACTGCAACTAAGTGAAAGTGGCCTGAGTGAGTGGGAGCTTTTACCAATATTCATTTAAGGATTACCGATTGACACCAAGAGTTTGCCTTGCTTTGAAAAAGGATGTTTTGAAAAGAGTGGTCGAACTCTGCATTCTAACCAGAACGCTGTAAGTAATAAAATCTTTAACTTCCCACACGGTTACATTTTATTGACATACATTGCATTATTCACATCTAGTTTATTAATATCTCACGCTGGATACAAAACAAAATGTACTAGAAATAAGCAACATAATTGTGTTCATAGAAATTTATATAGACAGTCAAATCTTTAGGATAATTAAGTAAGTTTAAGATGTTCCCTTTTAGAAATGGCAACTTAGCCAAAATTATGCGTTAAAATCTAGTTTATCTGTGTTTGTGGTGTATGTTTAAACTTGCGATTTTAATGTTTGTTAATATAGGCTAAATGAGAGTCTTGCGTATTTATACCTTTATTCGTGTTTAGGTTAAAGCAACAGATGAAGTCAATGTAAACAGGGCTCCATCAACCTGTCGAGATCAGAATTAATCCTGTAGTTGTCTTGTGGATCACTCGCCATCTATTCAAGGCTCAAAGACCAGTGTCTGATGGGTTGGCGCTTAACATTTTATTATTGGACTGAAGGTTCAGAAGCTCTTTTTAGGTAGGTGCACGTATTGATGTTGTATACCTGTGAAACGATTCCTTTTGTTATCATTGAACTCACTCCTCACCACTAAGCTTGCTGGTGCAAATTTTTCTGTTACGTTTCGACGGTAAAATAAATTCAAAAATCGCTAGCGTCAAATTCACACGTAACAAAGCTATAAAAGTAAAGTGCAATTGTAGTAATTGTTGTGGATTGTCCATAACAGACAGCCGAACGCACTGGACATCCGTTATCGTTCCTGATGTTATTTTGCTCCATGTTGATTTATTCGGCGTTGTGCTTCCTGTCTTCAAATTTGCACATCGAGTGGATTAAATTTTTATTTGGCACATTTCTCATGTTTGTTAAATTAAAATGTGTCTCGCTATAACAAACGAGAGTGTAAGGATTATTGTTTTACACAACGCTCATACGAAGTAATTCCTGCCGTGGTTTCGTGAATAGCGATATATCGCAACTAACCTGCATAAATCCCCCAAGCTGTTCTCCCCGCACCCCTCGCTTTGCTATACGTGTTTGGTGCGCAACGGTCAAATCAAAAACGAAAAGCATTCTAGAACACTCTATATTTTAGAATACAAAATTGTAATGAAAATCTTAAGTTAGAATATGGTTAAAAGATTTGCACTACAAGCTGGAGTACACTATATATTATTACTAAAATTAAAATAATTTAAGTTGACGACGATAAACAATAATTTCGAATCAAAGTTTGAGAAGTTTGGTTGCATCTTTTATCGATGTTTATTAATATTAATATCAAAAACCAATCTATGGTTTGAATCTAAACATTAATCTTTTTAAGGTCTAGGTAGAATTTTAACCCATGATTTAGTTATTGGCTGTAATTTTTATATTTCAGCATTATTCAATTGAAATATAAAAACCGTTTAATATTTAAGATATTTAGAATATGTTCATTTTTCTGTAACTGTTTATGTAAATTTACATCTACCAATTTTTAAATTTATTTCAAAGGTATTGTAATGTATTTGCGTGATTTTAGAGATAAATTAGATTTGAAAAAGTACTAAATTTGTATAGACAGACTAAATATAGACGCACCCTGTATAGTAGATGCATGGTTAATATAAATTAAGAATGATATTTCAAATTATTGTTTTTATAAAGGCAATTTAAAAATAAGGTATAATAGTATTTCTTTAAATATATTGTAAACGTAATATTCAAGGACGTCGACTTATTTTGAAACCGCAAATGAAAACAGATCTTAATAATACATGAAAAGATAATTTACAATAAGCAATTGTGGTACATTAACCTTTTATTTAGCATAGATTAAACATGTTACATGATGACGAAATTGGCAGAAAGGGAAAAATGAGATAACAATTAAGTACCACAAGTTGGAACTTATGTTCAAAGAGATAAGTCAAAATGTAACCACCACAAGAAGATCACGCAAGGTTGAGGGTGTGTCGGCCACGGTCATGGTGCGTTTACTTTGCAGAAAAACAATTAAATCACTTTCACGTGTTCATGAATTTTATTGCGGTACGGTGGTATAAAAATCCAAAACCAAGTAATGAGATGGTAACTAAACGTCAGGATTTAAACTTACGAGTTCAGAAATAAGAATTTGCTATTATTTTATGTGAATTGGTGACCTAGTAGGGTTTATGGACATCCATATTTAAAGGATATAACATAAACTGTGAGAAAGTAAATCTTTCTATATGATGTAAAAATAAATTAATGTTCAATTGAAATGCAAATTGTATATGGTCCCTATTCATTTACAGGAATTTGGCATACTGCCAACACAATTTTTTGTTGTACTATTTGTATAGTAATGGGCTAATAAAGTGCCCAGAACTAGAGCTTGTTGCTAATGTAGAAAGTCGAAATTATAACATTTTTAAAAGAATTAATGAGGATGAGTATGGTAACCTGTAAACTGGGATTTATGTGTATGATATCAGTTATAAAGTGAATAACAGGAAGTTGGTAATTTTAAGAAATGTGGAATGCGGACATAAAAAACTGTATTGGCCAACGTTTTTGTATATTGGTGAGCTGACATATTTAGCAATGGGATTCAGAATATAACTACCAATATTCGTAAAACTTAGAAAAATTGGTTTGATAATAGTAGATTTTTTTTTAAGTTTTCTCTTTTTAGTAGTAACTGACATGTCTGATATTAGGAAAATGAGTTTCTTTAAAAAATATTTGTATTTTTATGGTAAATATTTAATGTCAATAGGTTTAAGTGTAAGTTGAATTTTATTTGGACTTATTTATAAACTAGGTAAGCACAGACAGATTGTGGCAGGATAATTATCCACCCCAGTGACGAAACCTTATTTAGAAGAGATCCTTTATTTTAAAATTTTCTTAAATTTAACCAAAATTTAATGAGTATTGTTGAAGTGTTGTAGAAAAAGGTTGTGTATAATGTGATAATTTTAGATAACCAAAAGCAAAGGATGCCGATCCTGAATAACCGTATTCCGTGTAAGAAAAATATCAAAAGCGATTGCTCAGACAAGATGGTTCGGCAACTCTTAACTATGACGGTAAAGAAGGCCTTTCAGGGAAAGCAAATAAATTAGGTAATTTTTGTATTTCAGCCATTTAATATAGCTGTTTATTATTTATCCTCCCTGGGAAACCACCTCACATCACTGTAGTTAACCGGTATACCCCTAATATTTATAGAGCCCCGCTCCTTTAGAGAAAATTTAAATTTTTTACGTAATGCTCGTTTTATCCGTAACAGTATTTATTTGTATGTTAACAACTTCTGTGTTATTAACGCATGATACCAATGGTTAATAGGACTTAAATCACATTAGTGGATTGGTTTACATACAATTGTTGATTTCACGTTTTGGTAGCTTGCAAATTCAAACGTCTAGAAATCAACGTAATGTTTACAAGGATAACAATATAGAGTTGAGAAAATATTGCAAAATTTTGATCTCTACTGTCACAGCAGTGCGATATATTGAAAAAAGCTACTCCTAGGAAAGTCGAACCCACACACGTATCCGAGTTGAAACCGGTAAACTTCATGCATTGTGTATGCTAAACCAGATAAACTACTGTTTAATTACGTTAGAAATAAAACTGGAAACGTTAGTCAGGGCAATCGAATATTGAAATTACCTAAAGTAATGTGAAACATGTAACTAATTAATATAGATTAAGCAAAGAGGGATTGGAAAGGATTAAAGGAGCGGCAAATATAATAGGTCGTAGTCGACGATAGATGTATTTAATTAGAAATTTAATAGACTACTAAAGTTTGGAGTGAGTAATACAGATGCTGGCGCTATATTGTTCTCCACAATATTTATAAGTAGTACCAGCTTTAAATTCTAATTAAATTGAGAAAAACGTACTATGTAGTAGTAAATGCATAACGTAGAAACGCTGCTAAAACCATGTAACGCCGAATGTGTATTATAAAAGGTAAAATATTAAACTGTTAGCTCTTGCACTGATTATAGAAGGTAATAGTTTCGAAAAAAATAAAATAGCGAAAAAACATACGAGAAACTTAAGTTACCCTGTCAAATATCCGCTTTTTAATAGGAGGCAGATAATTAATCGCTTAGAATTACACTCTGTTAAATATTTTAACCTTCTACTGGTGACGTACACTTTCTATAACATAGCAGATGATGTGGTGTCATATTAACTCCAAACCTTTTTCTTCTTATTAAATGTCCGTCAGTCTAAAAGTTTTTGAAATATTGTAGGGTATGATTTTTTCGATATATTTTAAAACTCTAGTGCAAGAGAATCGTTGATATTTTACCAAAATAAAAAAATATCTTATTAAAATGAAATTTAAGCAAGAATTTATTACGAAACACGGTGTGAATTTTTCGTAATTTTTTTAATAATGAACACAAGCAAAGAACATACATTTCTTTTTAAACATTATATATTGTAACAAGTTTATTTTCCACCAGTATTTTGATGGATATTTGTGCTATTATTTTGATAGAAGGGTAGTTCATGCCTTAAATCTCTATAAATTTCTAAGTAGTAACTAACTTTACGATTCTGTTTGCCTCTTGTATTAATTACTTGTATTAATCTTACTTTATGCTTCAAACTGGGAGCATCATTTCAAATTGCGCGGTGACAAAAAATAACTTTTATAAGAGTCATTATAAGATCTCCTTCCTGCTATAAATAGATTGATCGTTATAACGGTCGAACTGCCAATCAGTTGTCAAATTGAAAATACGTGCAGTTCCACGTTGGCTGTTGGTCGTGAAGGTCGAGTTCTGGTAAGAACAATGGCCCTGAGCAATTATGCTTGGTGCCGCGTTAGAAATAAGTGAATACCTCGTGTAACAGATCATTCCTGGCGATGATATTCCGACAAAAAGATGTCCAAGACACGGTGTTAAGATTATAAAGCAGCAGAAACACATGCAACCAAGTACGTGGTTAAAGATAGGAATTTACAAATTAATATAAAATTCAGGGCATGGTTTAAGTGCATCGCAGATATTTCCGTAAGTTATTGAACATCTGGCATGTTGTTGTTCTGAAGGGACGTTCAAGTCTTGAAAACATCTGGATTCCAATCAAGTAATAGTTTTTAAAGTTGGAAATTTTCAAGTTATGCTACGTCGTTTGACCTTATAGAATTCTTATGATTTTGAAAAGATTTCTACACAAACATCATTTTAATTTTTTTGGAAAGTGCCGTTAAAATTCAGAAGAGCAGTATGCAAAATTGGTTTAGCTTTTTGAAATAATAAATTTAAAATACTTTACTAGGAAAACTAAAAATTATTTAAGTCTAGGAAACTAAATTATTTCATTTTAAATAGTATTAGTTGTTAATAATAATACACTGACATTCAAAATTCGTTGTTCACTGGTCAGATTATGTATGCTTAAATTGAAACTTAAATATAACGAGGAAGTTAAAGTGAATTAATATTTATATGTGAAGTCTATAGTAGTACTAATCAAGACTAAATAGAATCTGGTTAGTATATCATTAGTCATTATTAAAATGTAAGTATGAAAAATGATTGAAATATTTTTAAATGTAGGAAACAACACTACTAAATCAAATTAACAATGATGTGCACTCGTTGAAAAAATTTTTGTAAATAGATATTTTCCTTAATTGGCAAACTAAGAGAATATAAAATTATTTAGGTCATGTCCATGATTATTATTTGGAATGAGATCAGATTTGGTTCTTAATATCTATAAAATTTAATGGTGATAATTAACAGAAAGCACAAACTGTGCTGGTATTGGTTTTATTTAATTACAGGAGCAGCAATGCATCTTTATCAGCTAGAACGTGAAAGTGGGTAAGTATTTCGTAAGTAAAAGTAGATACTTATTCTATACACTTTTTACATATATCGGCTCGACAATCATCGCACATTTGATGTTTACAGTCAATTCGCATCCTGCTTGGTCTTTTGTCCATTTTTTGTTGTACAAATTCCACGCCTCTTTTTATTAGCCCCTAGATTGGTCTGAGCGTGATCGTTGGTTACGGATTTCTTAATATTCTTCTGATGTGGAGTCGTAGCTAACGTGGAGGGGTTCAGTTTAGCAAACGTCTGCCCATGTGGCCTTCGACTAACTGCTTTAAAATAATTTTTATAAATCGTACTCCTTCAATCTGTTCAAAGTCCTAATAACTTTGATACGAGATAAAAGAGTTGACGAATGCAATATTCAGTACCGCGGATAAGACAATCATAGGCCACCATCTGGTGCGACTGGAAGTGGTATAATTCGCGCATATATTATCGAGTGTGTCAACTCCACTCTTGATTTACTTGTAAAATGCTATTATTTCTGGCTTCCCGGTAGCTATATCAAGACATGCGTTGTGGTGCATGGAAAATATAAGCACAATTGCCTTTCCTTTTTTGGGTACGTGTGAAACTAAAGTTCTATTTTTGTAAAGCCATACAAAAATGTTCCTGCTGGTTTTCCACTATCTGATAAGAACTGTTGAGGTATGTGCTTCTTGTTTTTCTTTAAAGTCCTTACGTAGGCGAATCTTCTGGTTCGTAGCTCGACGATAAATTCTAGCTAAGAAAACCAGTTATCTGTTGTTAATTTCTATATGTTTTTAATGGGTTGTATTAGCAGCAGAACAAATTGAGAAGGTTTTAAAAACAGCCGTTCTTTATTGGACAGTAACTTTCCATTGCTATCCGTGTTGATGTATATGTAGCCGCTATAAAAATAAATCGCACGGACTTCACAAATAATTGGAACTTTTATCCCGTATTTACTATGTTGATTCGGTAGTTACATTAGAAATTTAACACGCCCCTGAAACCTATGATCATTTCACCTATTGATGCGATCACAGTTCAGTGCTTACAGCTCCTCGTTAAAGGCGTCTAGTTAGTAGATAATAATGACCAGTGTTAAATCTAAATGCCTATTTCGAAAGGTGATTCATAAACGATTTTCAAAGTTACAGCTGAACTTGTTTTTAAATGAATGAACGAAGAGGAATTCCAGCAAGATCTATTTGAATTAGAATAGAAGCATACGATATATAAATTTTGAAATGCATTTAATGGTAAATTTTAAAAGAATTGAACGATATATATATATATATATATATATATATATATTGCTGTGATAAGGGGTTGTTTAAGGGTGTACTTGATAGTAAAGGTCGTTTAGGAATTAGAAATTACCATAGGAAGCAGAAAACTGCATTTATTTAGAAAAAAATTGAGAAATAGAGGTAGTTTGTAAATAGTAGGCAGTCAACACCCTGTATATAAAGTATAAATAGTTTTAAGCGACGCAAATAGACACAGAAAGACGCATAGTTAGCGTAGAAACGAGGAAGACATGCACTAAGTAATTAGTAAATATTTAACATCCTGTAGATAGAGTTTTAGTTAATTTAAGTAAGGCAAATAACGATATTTTCAGTGGAAGCAGGCGTATTTTATAAGTAAATATAATAAAGTGTAATTAAACACGCATTCAAAAGAGTTCCAAACAATTAGGTTAATACGGAGATAAGAAATAGAGCTTCAGGAAGCATAGTGTAAATGCGTACAAAATAGTTAACCATTTTTAATAAGAAAGGAGATTAAAAATTGCGTAAATAACATGCATATATGAAAATTTAAAATCAAATTGCATCAGTTGTTTATGGAAAAGCGATCAGATTCGTCAAAACACCGCATGTTAGATAACGAGGCACCTGCGACAAGGCCACAATTATTTGAAAGCATAGAAAATTACATAAGAAACCACTTTAAATGCAAAGATTTGATTGGTTAAAATGAGCGACGAGTTTGTAGACCATACCCACTGACGGAGTAGGAGATCAATGATATATTAACAGGTACAGTGATAACGAACCCAGTTTTCAACTCGACAAAGGCCGAGGTGCGCTACTCTGAGACAAAGTAAAATACGTAATAATAATTTAAATTGAAAAATTGTATAAGTGCGAAGATGAAAATTACGATTGCCGATTAAACGTAAGTAGATTTTAGGGAATTTATTTAAACAAAGCACAATAATAATACAATTTCTGAGTCCGTGGAGAATAGATGGTATTTTAAGTTTGGGGAAATTGATAAGAAGTAGTAAGTCTGAATAAGATGACACTAAATTGGGGTGCATAAGTATAAGTTAATAATGGTAGTCCAGAAGGTGATGGCAATAATTTAAATGCAATGGTTCAAGCGTGTGGATAGACAATATTTCGAATGGGCATGTAATAATCCTGAATTGGGGGAAAATACATTTTATTCAAATGGATGGCTTAATGCATGGGAAATACTAGCTGATTATGGATGCGTCAATGTGAAGAAAATAGACCAGGTCAGATTTTTAGTTATAAGATTTTTTTCTATTTTTTTTATTTGAATATTGATTTGCTTAATACAAATAAATGTGAAAAAGTCAACAAAAAGAGGACTTGCATACGTATAAAGTGCGTGATATGATAAAAGGTTTTGAACGTTCCACACTTCTTTTTTTATAAAAATAATAGGTTTTTTTGGTGACTTTGGGTTTGATTAAAAAGTATATAATTTTTGATAAATGAGATTTACAACATTAATTAATTGAAAAGTGTATTTTAAATAATTTACAAAAACTGTACATAATATTTGTTTCATTATATAGAATCGAATTAACTGAATTTTATAATTCCAAATAAATGCTAGTCGAGGTCATAAGATAAAGTTAATGGGAGTGATTTGATAATTTAAACAATCAAGGAGGAGCTATAAGTTGAATACAAAATTGATAACGAGTAAGGCGGTAACGCAACAAATTTTGTTATTGGTCGACAAGGTTGGTTCAAGATAAAATCCAGTCAAGTTCGTGGAGGGAGTTTATAGCAATATTAATAAGACAGCCTAACGTAGGAGAACGATAATTCCAATTCTTGTTTATACATAGCAATATATATATATATATATATATATATTGATATGATAACGCCGTACTCGGTGTAATGACGTTTTACTTAACGCTACCATTCTGAGTTCTCACTTCAATCTTACTAATTTTATTATTATACCACGGCTAGCCCTTTTTAATCTACATAGAGTGCACAACGTTACGATGTTCAATTTTCTCTTTTTCACTCCTTTATGATTATTTGTTTGAATTGATAAAACGAAGTCCATTAATTTCATATAATAAAAAGAAATATTATTTACAATTTTTGAAATTCTTTAAATACACCCTTCAATCAATTAATATCATATGTATCATTTATCCCAAAATTTATATACTTTAAATTCAATCTAAAAACACCAAAAACTACACCCTCTTTACAAAAAAATCTTGAACGTTCTAGACCTCTTTATGATTTAATACGTAAGTTTAACGTATGCAACGTTTCTTGTTGACTTCATTACAAGTTTTGTTTAAATTGAATAAATTCAGTATTAAATTTTAAATTGAAAAATATCTTAAAATAAAATAGATCTGACCTGTGATATGTGGTTCGGGTTGTGGATCAACACCTCTTTACTGTCTTCAATCGTCTACCAATGCTCTGCTTAGTTGAACCAATATTTGAGTACAGCTATCCCTCGTTTTCCAAAAATTACCTCTGCTTCTTTATTTTATGTTTGTCTGCAAATGCCTTGAATTTCTTCTCTTAAATACTTTCGACGCAGTTTAAAATTGTACCAGAATTGTACCAAAATTCGATTAGAATTGTTCCCTTAGAGTCCACTTGAGAATCCACTTAGAATTAGTACTTCTATATACCAGAAGTATTATTATCGACGCTGATTTGAATTATCGTCAGCGCAAACTTAAATTATTCAGAAATATTCCAGCAATATAATTGTCGACACAAATTTGAAGTGTCCAGTATTATTGTCGACCCAGATTTGAAGCCCTATTATTATAAATATTTAATTTAAATCAATTACCCAAATTCCACTCACGTTTTCTATAAAAAAACGACAAAAGCTCTTCGTAATTGTTGCACTATTTTCACTGTAACATACTCTTGATATTCTACTATACTTTATTTATTTTCGCGTGGATTTCTGGTTAACAGTGACGCAGCCTCCACGTGCATTAGTTGTCCACTGACTTGTGTTATCACTGCTCTGTGTTAAATAGCCTTTTCACACTTATATGTGGGCTGGATTTTCAAACAGTTCTGCAGATTATCCCAACCAACCAGGCCCCGTCTTCAGCATTCCTTGCATTTTGAAGTGGTTTCTGATGTAATTAATTTGGATTTCCGTGTCATGGTGTTTATGCTATTGATACCTTATTATTCGTTATCTTTGCCATACGTTGTTTTGTGTAGATATCGCCTTTTGGATATGTAACTCTAATGCTGTTTCCGTTTGTGTATTTATGCGTCTTTCAAATTGCGTTTTCTTATAAAAGCGTTTATTGTTTCCGCGTAATTGCATAAAGCTTTGTTAGGTTTCTATCTACTCTACTGCGTAATTATTTTATAAATTGTAGAACACTTCTCAACGCGTGTTTAATTACATGTACGATTATTTCTCTGCTGAATACGCCTTCTATTGTTGAAAGGTGTTCTTGCTGGCATTACTTAAAATTAATAACGGTCTATATACAGAGTGTTAAATGCTTGCTATTTACATAATGTATGAATTGCTTAATTTTCTGCTAAATAAATGCAGTTTTCTGATTCCTGTTGATATTTATTGTTACTACACGACCCTTACTACTCAATACACCCCCAAACAACCCCTTATCACACCATTATAGATATGGATTTGGAAGGCAGGTATAACGTTTAATTGCATTTAACGATCTTGGACATTGATACAAAGAAGAAAAGGACAATCGGCATAATTTAACGGCAAAACAAGAATATCATAGTTTTAAAATGTTTAAAAGATATTTCTCGTTTTATTTCTTTAAGTAGGTTAAATTGCGTAAGATTTTGGTGTAAGAACTTTGTGTCCAAATAAATAATTTTATCGAATATGGTCACGATTCGGGAAGTTCGGCTATTATGAAAAGATTTATTGTACATAACTGATCAGCTGCGTTTGAATTCGATTTAAAAAAGATTATTTACTTTTATCCATTGTAATTTCTAAAAGTCTGTACCTATTAAAATTTAGATAAGGAAGAATTTGTAAAATAAGATACTAATTACAAAGAGAGAATTTTTGAACTCTGTTTTAGTTTAAGTGAAGGGTTGTAAAATTTTGATCCTAGATTTAAGATATTGTGACAATATTGGATTTTATTCTTAGCTGTTTGTATGTAAATATTTTTTTAAAGATATTGTTTGTTAAAGGAAAGCTGTATGTGGATGTAGCAATTGTTATTGATAGATTGTTTGTTAATGAATATTTTATGTCATTAGTATGATGTTTGATTTTCGTTGATTCGTCTAAGATGACTTAGCAAAGTAGTTAGCGCAACACTTTTAATTTATTATCAACTACCGTTTACAACAACGTTTACTTATCCCCACGTCGGGCATCTTCAAGCAACAATCCACTACACTTTTATCGACGCCCAACCCAGATCTCACTGCTATTGCTACAATTCATAGTAATATATATATTTATCAATAATGGAGTGGTCAGCATAAATATTTTAATGATAAGGTGGTAGTATTTTGGGTATGAAGTCCAAGGAATAAAAGTTGGTTTGAAATTCAAAAGTTTATTTTTATTTTCTTAACGTTTCGGCGATCCTTTCCGCCTTTATCAAAAGAATCGTATAGAATTCATGATTGTCAAATAATTTTGCCGTGGATCTGGGATTAATGCTCTTAAAATTCCGCCACACGAAATAATAAAAAAAATTTTCGTACACTACCTTTTGAACGCCTCCTAATTTCTGCTCACCCTGGCTAGCTCAGCAATCGGCTTCTTTCAAGTACATTCCTTTCTCACACACACAGCCAAATGAAATTATCACTCAAATAATGCAACAAACATACAACCTTTATTTACACATATTAACAAGTTTCCATTATTAATCAGATATTTACACCTTGGTACAGACCGTTTGCTAAAACTGTTACCAGCTCAATCATTAAATATTTTGAAGTCCTTGATTTAATATATTTCAACAAATTATATTTAATACGAGTAGATAGGCCCCTCATGCACCCTAGATTAATTTTATTCTGGTCTATTTTGAGCTCATTATAACCCAGTTCCTTTAAATGCTTTTAAACCTTGCATTTTACTAAAAACAAATTTTTAAGACCCGTTTACTCCTTTACAACAACATTTTAGATCATGAATAAACATTTATATATCATCAATAAAACTTTTTAAATAATCAAGATTAATTGTCCTGCACATATACCCCAGTAAACGAGTTTTTATGGTAATCCATACACCCCCAATAAGTCAAAACACTCGAACACAAAAATATCAACACAAATGTTTATACAAAAAAAATAGGAAATTAAGTTTCTTTACCTGTAGAAGGCTTCGTCCTCGCCACCGCTAAAGATGGTTACCAGAAACCCTCGTCGTTGTGTCCATATACTTCGATTCTGCCTGGATCCAACTTAACCCCACCATCCAAATCTCTGCCACCACCTCTATTCTTCTACCTAGCTATTTGCCTTGTCCCAAACGTTAACATTCCATACCAAATACACTTCATGCATACAATTTAAGCTTTAGGCTTCGCTTACCTAAGTACCATCTCTTCATTCAATAGAATCGTTGTAGTAACGGCACCTTTTATCTAGACCTTCGCACCCACTCGTGCAATATAGCTTTTACTACTTTAGCGGTACGTTACTACAGCTATACATATTCTCAAACAGGATGTTATATGCTACTTTACCGAATAGACAATAATTAATACACGTAAGAGCATATACTATTAATTATGTTGAAGATCTGAGCGCGATCTCAGATCTAAAATGAAAGAGAGCTTCAATATGTTTCGCCGAGTATGTATACGCTTTTCACCCTTCTCATGGAACCTCTCTTCACTGAAAAGCTTATTTTTAAAAACACTTCTACAAATTCCGAACGTAACGTCTGAATTTTGTTTACTACCTTAACGGACGCGCGCTTCTCACAACTGCTTAGCCTTAAACCAATGATATAATTTTCCCTCATCACAACTCTGCACCTATCAGCTATTTTTCTCCATTCTACCCATATTTATTGTCTCATTTAAAACCCCTCTCAGCTACAGAAAATCGATATTGTTGTTGGCCTTCATATTTACTCGTGTATTTAGACGTGACTTGTAACCAACGCTTTCTTATACGTATCTCTGTCTGTCTTACATTATCGATCGTTTATTTCACTTAGTCTTCAAGGCACGTGTTATTGTTTGCAGTTTGTTAAATCGACCGCGTTGCCAAATTCCATAGAAATTCTGTCTCAACGTATAATCCAGTTTTATGAACCTGACATTTAACCACAGGTGTTTCTTCAAAGCCACTTGTTAGTTGAAATAACAATTCCGAGTTTCTCCCTTCTTAGTATTTGTAAATGAACGTTTGCTTTAATGTAAATGGAAAGATGCGTTTAAAATTATTGATTTTGATTGAGTTTGATTTAAAATTATCATAATTACTTATGCGTATCCTTGAGTTTTTATGTACTCTAAGGCTTTTTCTCTTATGCAATTTTAACGTTCCAATTTAAAAATAGAAAAATATGTTAATAACCATCTGTTTTCATTATATAAACTGATTAATTTGGTGCGTAAATAATTTGCTCCTATTTCTTATATACACAGTTGATAAAATTTTATTGTCTACACCTATTTAACCTATAATTCCACGACAATATATATATATATATATATATATATATATACATATATATTTTACTCCATTTTATAAACCAAAATAAACAAAATATTGGGCACAATAGAAACGTTCACAATAGGCTGTAGATACACTCGCATAGGCAGGTACACGTTCTTAGACAAATACACGCGCACGTACGCACACAACCACACATGCTTACACACGCATGCAAGTACGCACCCACAAACACACACACACACGCACACATTTACGTACTTGAACATTTACGTACCCTCGCACTCACGAGCGTGCTCCGCACAATGAAACGTTCATTTATATCCGTATGTACATACAAATAATAATATACATATTTCGAAAGCACACAATGACATGCAGAAACACATCCACAAGCTTAATTACAAGGAACCCATAAACGCACATTTAACGTTCACTAATATCTGCAAGAACAAAACACGTTTATGCGCAAGGACATCTATAGGATTATTAGCACGAGCACGTTCTGCCACATACAAACAAACCTACAAGAGTAGTAATTCGTAAATACCTTATTTGTAAATGTGGCATACTGTTAATAGGATTTGCTACTATATAATTAAAAATTGGCATTTTTCGATAATTTTCCTTATGATTAGGTAAAGTAAGTAACTGAACTAGAGTAGATGTATGATAGGGGAATCAGTCCCACATTTCCTCCAGCATCCACATTTCTTCACACATTCTGGACCAAAATAGTTGTCTTCGACTAGTCATTTCATCATTCGAAATAAATGTACCTTGTTTAGTATCAATTAATATTAGATTTTTCTCAGCTACCTGAATTTCTAGGAATTTTTCATATAACATCATCCACCAGGGAACTACCCTCATTTTAAGAATTTTTACCGGTTACGTTGTGAACCAAATAGTTTTCTTCGACTTACCATTTCATCTTTCGCCGTGAATCTATCTTGCTTGGTGTCAATTAATATTAGATTATTCTTAGCTACCTGAATTTTATAGGAATTTTTTAGATAGCATGATCCCCTAGGGAGCTACCCTCATTTTAAGAATTTTTACCGGTAACGATTTCTGACCGTCCTTATAAATTTTTTAGCCATGAGATACATTAAGTTAGTCTAGAATTTTACGTAGAATTCGAATCTGTAAACAGATTTAAAATCCAACCACCCCTTATCGTTTTACAGGCATGCCCTTTAGCGAACATATAAAAGATTATTTTTGTTTTTTTCGCGATAAATGTACCTATATCATCTAATATTAAATTTTTCTCCGCTACCAAAATTTCTAGGAATTTTTAAATCGAACCAACCCTTGGGAGAAGTATACCTAAAAGTATTGCGCGCATCGAAATTTTAGAAATGAACCTTTTATAAGCCATAAGTGTTTGATATTTAAAACCATTTTCAAACAGTAATGTTCTGTTTTTAGAATTATGTAAAACATTCCAATGTAATGTGTTTTTAATATATAAATGGAAAGGTTGAGCTTACCATCATCATCGCACGAATTACATGTGAAATCGGTATATAGTTTTTTTCTAGTAGCCATCCTTGACTACGTATTTAGGGAAATACAAATTCCATAGTTAAAGCACTAGCAATCAACGACACTTTCTATTAATTATATTATTGACTACATGTTTGAGATATACAAGAAATATGTTTCAATGCAGTACATTAGAAATCGATGCATAATTTGCTTGTGGATTATTTATTTACTCAAGGTACTGGAAAGTACCTTACTTTGACTACTCATCATAGATATTAAGTAGATCAATTAGTATGCAATTATGACAAGTGTATATAACCCGACCTAATTACCAAAAGTCTATTCATATAGGTAAAATCACCACTTTGCTATGCTCTCGGCTACCTAGTTTCGGCTACTTTTTCAAGGTCGTGGTGACGTCATAGCCTTCTATGAATAAAGAGCAATGTAATACTATTCTAAAACTTTTATTCTGACATTATATATAACAAAATTTAGAAATATTTAATGCCAAGCATGGAGCCATTTAAACTTAATTTTAATACAAAGTTATACACAGAAAACAGTCCTTTCTTTATGTTTGTTTGGAGTGGTTTTAATTTTATCTAATTATATTCGCAGCTTAAAATTTAAATCGACACCCAAGTCCTGTATTTTCATTTCAAGCCAATAGTTTGATACATAGAGACCGTCCAGGCTTTCGAATTGCAAAATGTACCAAAGTTTGTCTCTATAAATAGAGTCTTTGATTCAACCAACAACCAGATCCGACAGCGTAGCAAAGTGGTGATTTTACCTATATGAAATGGCTAGTCGAAGAAAACTATTTTGGCCAAGAATGTGTGAGGAAATGTGAATGCTGAAGGAAATGTGGGGCTGATTCCCCTGTCATACATCTACTAACTAGATATAGAAACTAATTTAGTATATAAGTTCTTTAAATCTAAATACCTTTTTCAAAGACTAAACCAATTATTTGCTGTTTGAAAAAGAACTTTCAAATGATACTCCGTTTTCAAAGTACCATACTCTAAAAATCCTAATTTCCCAACTAGAGCTTCAAATAGCAGTAACTTCCCTTTTAATTACTACGAATAATGTGTATATGATTTCCATTATGCTTTGACAATTCTCAGTACGAACTGAAGCACAAAAGACTTGACGTAATTGCTTGTTGTTGACGTCTAAATAAAGAGAAAATCATTACGGCTTAGTGGTTGTGTATATCCGGGGTTCATACCCTTGTTTTATACTCCAGTACTTGTCACTTAACTTTTCATTAGGTTTGTGGGTGTGAAAATAATTAGGTTCACTTGAGTGTGATTAGCAGTTTGTTAAAATTAAACTGACGACTTTTTAAATCTAGCTAACGGCAGGAGAAGGAAAGTAATTATGTGCCAAATATATCAACATACACTGTTTTAGATATATTTAAATCGATTTACAACCGAAGAAGTTCTAGTCTTCATTTCTGTTCAGCTTATATTGAATATAAGGGTGTTGCTTAAGTGGTAGGTCATTCGTATACTGCGCAGAAAGGTTAAAAAGGACCTAAAAAATCTTTCACTTTATTTCAAAACGCAAAATTTATCAAAAAGTTTGCTGGTACTTAAGACGTTGTACATAAAATGAAGTGAACTCAGCATAAGAGAGCAGTATTATTTTTTTTGTAAGATAAATCGTTTTATATAATAAAAGTCAACTATGACATACATAGAAAACCAGATTATCCTTTTTACTAAAACATAACAGGAATGGAGAACGCAAATTTAATGTGATACTTAAAAACTTAATATCTAAATTTAACATACTCCACCCATTGAAGAGACCAGTACTTGCCACATGTAAATTAATAAATAACTGTATAATAAACATTTGTCAATACGTATTTTCTTTATGCTCTTTTAATGGAAGAGGGCAAATTTTTGAAATTGCTCAAATCGTTTCATCATTCTGAGTTCGAAGTGATTCGCACAATGTCATCTCTTCTACTTATAGCCTTAATCATACGTCCTAGTTTCCACCTTGCAGGTGGCAAGTTATTGTCCTTGAGTGGCACAAGTGCGCCCTCTTTTATATTGGGATTTATCAATTTCCATTTGTTTCTAACTTGTAATTCTGATATATATTTTTTGGACCATCTAACCCAAAAATTATGAACTATTTGTCGAGTTCTTTGAAAAATTGTTAGTCTGTTCTTATTAATATGAGTTACATTAGGATCAGGCACTGTTGAAATAGGCCTACCAATTAGGAAATGACTTGGAGTTAGAGGAAGAAAAAAAATCGTTTTGGTGGCAGGAAAGTGGACAGAGGAATCTAGAAATGAGAATGCCTTCTAAAAAAATGTTCAAAACACAAAGTAGCATTCCCAACCACTCTTTTTAAGTGTGATTTGGTAGACTAATGCCAGCTCCAAAGACCGTCCAAGCTAGGAGAATAGGGTGGCAAAAAAATCCAGTTAAAATTTCCCTTAGTCATTAAATTTGTTAGTTCTTCTTCATTGTTTAGAAGGAATTTACCTAACTCGCCTAACAATTATTGCAACTAGCATTGCTTAAGTGCTTAATATGCAAGATGAATGGTATGTGCAGAAAATTGGCGTACCTGCATTTTTCCTAAATTCCGAAAAAGTATAGGATGAGTTATATTAGGCTATATTAATGAAAACTTAAAAAAAAGAACAATTTGCTAGAGTCAGACGGATGGGTCAGAAAGAAAAGTACAAGAGTCAGTCAGGGACGAGTCGCCCGGACTACTGCAACAGAGCAGGAAACGAAAGGAAAGAAAAGTAACGTTAATACAATCAAAGATTGAAGAAGGGTTGGGGTCAATTAAAACAAAACCGATGAACTTACAACCCAACAGTAAAGTATAGAAATAAAAAAAATAAAGAAATAAACAATGATTGAGATATAAGCAAGGCCGCCCACAAAGGGGGTCCATGGGGGTCGCCTGACCCCCCCCCCCTGAGTATGTTCTTTTGGTTTTTTTTTCGTTAGAAATCGCAACACGAAGTGCACCTTCACTAGAGATTGAAGAAGATTACGATTTCACTATCGGTTATACTATTGTTTAAAAATAAAGTAAACCTAAATGTTGAGATTACACTACAGGTATGCCTATTGTCTAACTATAAATAGACCGACTTTGTATGTCATTTTAAGCAGGAAATGCGAATTAATGCGATTATCTTACAATAGTAACCCTAACCGCCTATAACAAAACTGTTATTTTCATTCTTTAATATCTAAATATCTTTACCCTGAAAGTTTCTATTCAAACGAAATGTAAATAAAGGCTTTCATAATGGTTTCTTTCTTATTGTACAGGTTCAGGTACTCTACAACTAAAACTTTGGAATGTTCTACAAATGTCTCATTGTGTTCTATTCTGAGAAAAAATATATTCTTTATCTATAACAGTAAAGTACGTCTATATCTTCAGTGACTTCAGTTTGTATTCAGTGTTTTTCGAATGCGGTGTACTTTTAATTTGTGACTTAGGAAACTTTATCTGACTGTTGAATTAGTAGAAGACGTGTATGTTGATAGATATTGATTGGTCATTTTCCTTGTAGTTATTGTTATCAGTGTTGATAAGTAGTGTAGTTACTGGTTTTGTTTTTAAAGAAGGCCGAAGATTGCAGTTACAGTTTAGTTACGGATAGGATAGCAGTAAGTACTAATGTACCTAATGCCTGAGAATACATATTTAAAAATAATATTTATTTGCAATTGGGAGATTCTTATTTTTTTCTTTAAAGTCTATTTGATTAACAAATCTCTTCTTTTGAAGTATCAGAAAAGTAAAGCGTGTTATTTTTTTCAGAAATTCAGATCTAAGATCAGTAACAATACTAACAATGGATATTAGAAAATTTTTCAAACGAAATGAACTAAAAGAATCATCTAGCATAGGCTGTAGTAGTAGCGGTGCTGGTGCTAATGCTATTTTGAGTGTAATAGTATTGTACATAATAGTGTCAATGATCTAAATAAAGCTGGTAGTTCGTCACCTAATACTTTAAAATCTCTCACATGTGAATATGACACCAATCTTTCAACTGATAAGAATGAGTACATGCTCGATTTGGGCAATTTTGTTAACTCGAATGAAACACTTTCCGACGATGTTCGCTTTTCATTATTAACAAATCCTTACAAACCAGATCCTAAATATAATTTCAAGAACGATTCCGAAGAAAGAAGACGTGCTTTTAGATATGACTGGCTTCAACAATACGATTGGCTTGCGTATTCTCCAAAACTCAAAGGCGCACTTTGCAAATATTGCGTAGTTTTTCGGCCAACTGTTAAAAGAGGGGTTCTTGGTTCTTTCATTGTAAAGCCCTTCACAAAATATCATGACTTTGTCGCTTCTGCAAAAGCACATGCTACAACCGAATGGCATCGTGATTCAACTATAAAAGCTTCTAGTTTTACAAAAATTATTGAAGGAAAACGTCTATCAAATACCTCTCAAATAAATGAAGCTGAGCGGGATTTGATTGAATCGAATCGCAAAAAACTTATACCAATAATATCCACCGTCATTTTTTGTGGTATGCATGATTTGCCATTACGAGGTGATAAAAAAGGTAATTTTGAGGATCTTTTAAAATTCAGAATAGAAAGTGGGGATCACGTTCTAAACGAGCACTTAAAGTTTTGCAAGAAGAACTCAAAATACACCTCTCACAAAACTCAAAATCAAATAATTTCAATTTGTGGAACATTAATTAGGGAAAAAATTGTGAAAGATGTGAATTTGAGTGAAGCATTTTCAATTCTGGCTGACGAAAGTGCAGATATTGCTGGGGTAGAACAGTTATCACTTGGAGTAAGATTTGTAATGACAATTCGGTCAGAGAAGAATTTTTAGGCTTTGTAGTCCTTACATCGATGAACGCAGAAGGCATAACTGCTGCAATTTTAAACGCTTGTAATGAATATGATCTTTGTATGGATAAATTAGTCGGATTAGGGTTTGATGGTTGCTCGACGATGGCAGGTGATGAGCAGGGAGTCCAAAAACTTATTAAAAATAAATATCCAAAAGCGATATATTTCACTGCGCGTCCCATAGATTAAATTTAGTGATAAATGATTTGAACAAGATTCCGGATATTCAAAATTCAGTAGGTACCATTAAAGAAGTAATTACTTTCTTTTGAGATAGTCCATTAAGACGTAGATATGTTTCTAATATTCCACTATTATGTGAAACACGCTGGTGCGCCAAATATAAATCAATGAGGTTGTTTGCGGAATATTTTGCAGATACTATGAACGCTCTGAAAAATTTAGCTCATAACCGTGAAATAAATGCTCAGACAAGAAATAGGGCCAGTCAACTTTTAAATTGCGTTTCTTCGTCGAAATTTATTCTTTGTCTGCATATTATGGTCAAATATTCTAGCAAATTGGAACCTGTTTGTAATGCACTGCAGTCTAAAAGTATAAACTTATTTTCCGTTAAACAGCACATAGATGAACTACTCAAACTTTTTAAGACACGCCGTAGTGATCCTGAACAATATTTTAAAGAGGTTTATAAAAAAAAGTGTTGAACATGCCCATGGTTTTGGATTGGAAATTACATTACCACGTATTGCACCAAGACAAACTCATAGGTCTAATTATCATATGAGTAGTGTTGAAGATTACTTTCGAGTAAGCCTTTTTATTCCTTATTTGGATTCTGTTATACAGTCTATTTCCACTAGGTTTTCTGAAGATGCTACGACTTCTTTTTTACTCTCTGGATTACATCCAAATAACTTAAAAGACAACAATATAAAAAGAGCATTGTTAAATAAAAAAGTAGAAATAGCCAGAAGTTACAACATTGATAACTTTTCAGAACAGTTGCAAACGTGGGTTGAACTTTGGCAAAATAGAGAGATTCAACAAGATACAGACTTTGTACATTTGCTTGATAATGAAGTTTCTTTTTTTCTGGCCATCAAAACTGCGCTGAATATTTTTTTGGCATTATCTCCAACTACTGCAACAATAGAAAGGTCATTTAGTACGCTAAGGAGGGTAAAATCGTGGCTTAGATCAAGCATGTCAGGGGATAGATTATCAGGTTTATGCATGCTTAGTGTACATAAGGACATGGTAGGTAGGGAGAAACAAGCATTTATAAATGAAGTCCTAAATCGATTTGGTCAAGACCGAAGAAGATTGATATTTTTATTCAAAAATGATGATGATTAATATAACGCGAGAACAGTCCTATTCAGCAGTGTCAGTTATAATAGTTTGTTGACCTTTCTTAGTTCTTAGTCATGTTTGTTTGTGCAACAAATATTAAAGACACTATTTAAAGTGCCGGTCGGATATTTATTTACTATTAATTAATATCTGTGGTTTGTGGCCATTTGATTGACAATGTGGCTTTTCTGTTTCCGTTAAATATGGTTGTGTCGTGTCTGTATTTTTACATTTTCTTACGGGCGACTTATTACGTGTATTGGAATAAGTCCATTCAATTTTCAATTAGTGTGTGTTAATGTAAAATTTTCCATTTGCTACCCTGTGCATCATCAAGCCAAAAGAATTGATAGCCTGCTGCACCAGCAATTTACCAGATTGGTAAGTAACTTTACACTTTATGAAAATTCGATTAATTACAGAATGCTGCATTTATTAAGAAACTATCAATCCTACGTTTTTCTTTCAATTTCAAATACTATAGCCGAAATCTGGAAAGAATGCATTCGCGTCATAGGTTTCTGAATTAAACACCGACATACTTTTAATGTATATCGCTTTTAAATTCAGTAACCTATGGCGTGAATGCATTCTTTCGTGATTTCAACTATAATATTAAAAAACGCTGCAATATCGATGGTACTAACTAACTTTTGAGCTACTCTAAGGAAATAAGATTTAATGCCTTACATTACTTTCCAATACGTCCGGTAACGGGGTTGCATTAACAGTGTTCATACTTTGTGTAACATAACTAATATTTTTGAAAGTAGTCTTGACCCCCTCTACAAATTATTGTGTGAGCGGCCTTGGATATAAGTAACATACAAGTAAAAGATATTTTTATCCACATACTTGTATCTGTAACACTTGTAACACTACAGTGCAGGTTACGAGCTAGCCTCACAGGAATCTGTTTAACATAAGAAAGGGAAGAAAAGTAAGTATATTTGCAGCAACACCCTATATCTACACAACTATTATATGGGAGGGATGCTGCTAGCTCGGTTATCCATCCGTATAGAATTGATAGTGTTCAAAGCACATCCTCATTTAATTATCTTAATAGTTACATAATACAAATAAGCTAACCGTAACGTAAGCTAGCAAAGCACTGGTTTGATACAAATTATACTCTCTTCACTATACATAATACAAGTAAATAAACCGTAACTTAAACAAACAAAACTGTAGTTTTATAAAAATTGGTACTCTTCTAAAATTTACCTCAAGCATGTTGTTCAGGATCTAAGTGACTCAACCGACATACCGCCTTAGCCAGCCAACTATGTTTAAATGGGATGTGGAATTTCCAGGCCAAAGGTAGATGTGAATGGTGCAGAGGATCATACGACAGCTGAAACTCACGACTCGAACCTTAGCATGGGTTACGGATATATCGAAAATACAAAATCAGGAAACCGGGAAGCGAGGGTTGGAAGTCGGGCTAAAGACACTAAACATTGCCATTAACGAAACAATAAAAATATTAGTCACTTAGCAGTTATGCAGAAAAGTAAAGGAAGTTTTCCATTAGACAATAATTTTCATAACTGTCTGTTTGAAATTATGATACCCGTTATAAACCAATACAACTACCAACGGGACAACCTGTGGTCAAATAATGAAACCGTTCAATCCACGATGTACAAGCTAATTTTTTTTAAAATATGGTCACGGAAAACCCCTTATGTATTTGTATAACCTCACATTTGCAATACAAAAACTAGGTCTAAAGAATAAGATTGTTTTAAATATTTATAAGCTATAGACAGGATACGCATGGAAAAATAAAGAATCATCATAGGATATTAATTACGGTATATTTGTATAAATACATTTACTATGAATGACATGGTTGAAAAGTAGAAGAAAATAGCTGTAAAAATAAAAGAGATTAGGGTACTCGTAGTTGAAGTTTGCATGGCTGTTTATATTAATTATGAAGTTACTGAAGAATTTCGAAAGGTAAATACACCAGACGACTAATACGTTCGGGTATTCTAAAACCGTCATTATAGCTTAAAGCTGTTATAAGCATTCGGAAAAGAACAAAAATCACTACCCAAGGAACAATCCAACGCAAAACAATATGGAAGAGGCAACACGTTGTAACTTTTCCTTTAACCACCAACTTCCAAAAATCGATGTTTGACCAAGAACGTTGAATAATTTTACGTAGACGAAAGATACTTAAAAAATTGAACTAAAATTTAACATCATTAAACTTCTTAGATCGGAAAATTCTGGTTGCACAGCCCTAGGAGAAATGCTCAAACGATTAAGGAGCGTGATTGACAACAATGTAGTCAGGCAAAGAATATGAATAGAATAGCTAAAAGTTACTATCCTTAAGGAATCCAACGTATAAAAAACCAAGCATGATCGAACGTCCCGTAAACATGGAGAGATAAATTTAACTATTGAAACATGTGTTAGATCTATGGTAGATTCTAGTCAGCCCGTCAGTCAGTACACATAGCTAGCAACTACTGCACCTGCCATATCAAACGGCTATATTAATGTGTAACACCCTAGCACCACTTGACGAAGAAATAAACTTAATTTAAAAATAAGTTTGATAAATAAGCAAGTAAATTATTGATGTATTAGCTTTCCGGCAATAGTGAAATACCACTATTAACAATACTTAAAATATATGCAAAGAAGAGGTTAAGCAAAAAATATAATCTAATAGGTAAATGAATAAAATATGGCTTGATACTACAAACAGCCTAGCAACATTTCCAACTAATAAAATTTCTTGTAAGAATTCCAAAACCAACTCAAACAAAACCAGGTGCACGAGGAAGAAGAATCACCTAATATTATAGAACCGTCCTGTAATTAGAACGGGGGATTGTAATAAAATATCTATAGCAACTAACACCTCAATACACCGGCTAGTAGTGACGTTGCACATTTTTTTAACCTGAAGCCAACGTAATCTTCAGAATAACAAAATTCCAGCCCAAAGGTAGATCATAATTATGTACACAAAACCATATTAGAAACAGCACCTTCCCGCCTAGTAACGCATTACTCCATCTACGAAAATAATAGGAGCCACTACAAATTTTTGGCAACACCAAGTTCCAACAGTTTTCGATCATTAAAGAGGTTGCAGCAACAGATGGACCGATATTGTACATCACGTGTTTCGTTATTCAAACGTCTCTGCTGCATTTACAGAAGCGTAACAATAGTGTCGGAATACATAACGCTACTTTTATAATTTCCATAGAGTCAGTTGTGCGTCAGAAATAAACTTGTTCGTGATCTACTAGAATGATCCTGGACGTCAATCAAGTACAGTACATGCACGAAGTACGTGTAACGGACAGTTTACTTTTCAACAGTGCGTGCACCCCAAAAGCAATTTAAATTCTTCCGCCATATGCATTCGGGTACCATCGGAGTGCCTGTATAAAATACATCGTTTTACAGCAGTAAGATGTACTACAAATGGTGACCCCGACGTGATATTTGTAGTACATCTTACTGCTGTAAAACGATGTATTTTATACCGGACTCCTAACTACAGTATTTAACCGGGCTTACTCCCCTAGGTAAATAACGACATGTGGTTACAATATTAATTTATTAACACTGCGAAGAGTGATTGTAAAGACAATAATATACACAATATTTATAGTACTGACACCACACACGAGTACATCTCGTGTGACCGATTATTACAAAAATTTAATTATATAAATATAAAAGCGCGGTCACAACACGAATCGCGGGGATGCTACGTGGAGCTTCCCTTCCGTTGCACGCCGAAGCACATACTGTCCACTTCGCGCCTTCACTCCTTACACGGCACTCCGATGGTACCCGAATGCATATGGCGGAAGAATTTAAATTGCTTTTGGGGTGCACGCACTGTTGAAATGTAAACTGTCCGTTACATCACCCCCCTGCTACAGACCTTGCAGACTACGCAGTCGCAGCCGATCAACATCAAAATACGACAAAACTGCTAATCTATGCTGGTATCATTTTAAATTTGCTGAAAAAGCTAAAAAATGTACTCAGCCATGCAAATTCACGCCTTTAAACTAATAAAGCAGCCTCAACGCGCGGCTACTGAGGTTGACATAATATCAAGCCGCCTATTCGTTACTGATAAAAAAACAAATATACAATTTTTGATAGACACAGGTGCAGACGTCTCAATTTTTCCGGCGTCAACACAAGAAATCCGCCGCGGTGCTAACAAATTTCAATTATATGCAGCTAACGACACGTTAATCAAAACTTATGGAGAAAAAATGTTGTCATTGGACATAGGTCTACGACGCGTTTATTCTTGGCCATTTATTTTAACCGCAGTTTCAAAACCCATTATTGGTTCAGATTTTTTAAAACACCATAACCTAATAGTCGATCTAAAAAATCGCAAATTAGTAGATGGTTTAACCTTATTACAGTCACATATACGTTCTAGCAATGAAAAATCCAACAAAATCACTACAATTGCTAATACTAATAACGAATATGTACAAATATTAGGTCAGTATCCTGAAATTACTAGACTACCAATTGGTACAAAACCAATTAAACACAAAACTACACATTTTATAGAGACAAAAGACCCTCCCAAATTTTCCAAAGCTCGTCGACTCGACGCACAGAAATTAGATATTGCAAAACGTGAATTCCAAAATATGATGGATCTCGGAATGTGCAGACCATCTAAATCAAGTTGGGCATGTCCTCTGCACCTCGTTCCAAAAAAAGATGGAGGTTGGAGACCATGTGGCGACTATAGATCTCTAAATTCGGTCACTAAACCCGATAGGTATCCAATAAAACACATCCATGATGTTAGTCACATATTACAAGGCAAGAAAATTTTTTCTAAATTAGACCTAATTAGAGCCTATAATCAAATTCCCGTAGAACCAAAAGACATTGAAAAAACCGCGATTATCACACTGTTTGGACTATTTGAATTCCCGGTCATGATGTTTGGCCTACGCAATGCAGCACAAACATTTCAAAGGTTTATAGACGAAGTATTTCGCGACCTACCTTACGTTTATGCATATATAGACGACGTACTCATCGCATCCACTTCTACAGAGGAACACAAACAACATTTACATCAAGTATTTGAAAAACTTCAAGAATACGGTATAACGCTTAATCCATCAAAATGTGAATTTGGTGTAAGCAAAATATCATTCCTTGGATACGAAATTTCAGAAGAAGGCACTAAACCATTGCCAGATCGTGTGCAAACAATAACTGACATGCCTCTTCCATCAACCAAAAAACAATTGCGCAGATTTCTAGGCATGCTGAACTTTTACAGACGATTTTTGCCAAACGCTGCCATTCACAATATTTACTTACTGAATTATTAAAAGGTCCCAATAAGAAAAATGACAAAACTGAAATTAAGTGGTCAACAGAATCCACAGAAGCCTTTAATAATTGCAAAAACCTACTAGGCAAGGCAGTTTTATTAGTTCATCCTGACAGTAGCGATAAAACTAAATTAATTTTAACAGTAGACGCCTCCGATGCAGCTGTCGGTTCCGTAATAGAACAAGTGAAAAACAACATTGTGCAACCCTTAGCATTCTTTTCACAAAAATTAATTGAAGCTCAGCTCAAATACAGTACATACGACAGAGAGCTATTAGCAATGTATTTAGCTGTAAAACATTTTGCACACGTTCTCGAAGGACGTTCTTTCACAATTCTAACAGATCACAAACCACTCACGTTTGCATTTACTCAACGCAACGACAAAGTCATGCACACACAACTACGCTACCTAGAATTTATATCACAATTTACCACAGATATTAAACACATATCTGGTAAAGATAACATAGTAGCAGATTTCCTGTCCTGCATTGAATCTATCAACCAATCTGAAATAATAGATTACACTGAATTTCAAAAAGAGAAATTATCCGATCAAGAAATGAAAATGTTAATACAAAATAGCGATGCAAGCTCACTAAAAATTCAGTTAGTACCTATCCCTGGTCAAAACAATATTCAAATTTATTGTGACAAACAAAACCGACCTTATGTACCACAAAGTTTTCGTCACAAAATTTTCAATAAAATTCACAGCCTCTCACATACTGGTTCTAGGCGAACACTAAAACTTGTAAAAGAACGTTTTATTTGGCCCGGAATCAATAAAGACTGCAAATTATGGTCTAGATCATGCGTATCTTGTCAAAAGTCTAAAATAACTAGACACACCAAATCTCAATTACAAGAATTTCAATCAGCCGATCATAGATTTTCACATATTAACATGGACATCATTGGTCCACTTGGTAGTGGCTATTCCTATTGTCTAACAATAATAGACCGTTTTTCATTTTGGCCAGAAGCCATCCCTATTGTAGACAGTACAGCTGAAACAGTAGCTCAGGCATTCTTAGATAATTGGATATCCCGTTATGGTGTTCCAGAACGAATTACAACAGATCGTGGAAGACAATTCGAAAGTAATTTATTCCGCACTCTTAACAAAATGTTAGGAATTAAACATTTTCTAACAACCGCATACCATCCGCAATCAAATGGAAAGATTGAACGATGGCACCGAACACTCAAAGCTTCGATAAAAAGTCATGAATCTAACAAATGGATCGAATTATTACCTCTCATTTTGTTAGGCCTCAGATCAGCAATCAATGAAAATATCAACTTTTCACCAGCCGAAATGTTGTTTGGCACTACACTAAAATTGCCAGGAGAATTTTTTCATCAATCAAAATCCGAAACTACACCATCAGACTTCATTGAAAATCTTAAACTTCTATTCGAAAAAACTCGCCAATACCAAAAAAAGTCTATACTACAAAGCATATATTTATACATCCTGAATTACAAACTTCGAGTCACATTTTTATACGAAACGACATGGTGCGAAAACCACTACAACAGCCCTACAGCGGACCATACAAAGTTTTAGACAGAAATCCTAAATGGTTTGTTGTAGAAAGAAACGGAAAACCAGACAAAATTTCTAAAGAAAGACTCAAACCTTGTTTTCTGCCACCAGATTCAGAGTCTCCCACAACTGTGTCACAACCCACTCAACCAACAACAAATAACGAAAATACCGCAAATAATCAACAACACAGAATTCCGCATCAATCAACCAAAAATATGTCAGTCCCACTTAAAAAAACTCATTTTGGACGCACTATTTCGCTTCCGCTCAGATATCGATAACTCTCACGTATCGTTATCACTAGCAGGGGGGTGATGTAACGGACAGTTTACATTTCAACAGTGCGTGCACTCCAAAAGCAATTTAAATTCTTCCGCCATATGCATTCGCGTACCATCGGAGTGCCGTGTAAGGAGTGAAGGCGCGAAGTGGACAGTATGTGCTTCGGCGTGCAACGGATGGGAAGCTCCACGTAGCATCCCCGCGATTCGTATTGTGATCGCGCTTTTATATTTATAAAATTAAATTTTTGTAATAATCGGTCACACGAGATGTACTCGTGTGTGGTGTCAGTACTATAAATATTGTGTATATTATTGTCTTTACAATCACTCTTCGCAGTGTTAATAAATTAATATTGTAACCACATGTCGTTATTTACCTAGGGGAGTAAGCCCGGTTAAATACTGTAGTTAGGAGTCCTGTATAAAATACATCGTTTTACAGCAGTAAGATGTACTACATACGCATATTATAGTCTTTATTTTTGGTAGTACAGAGCTTATTATTTTGGACAGCAGGTAGCTCACTGCGGCATCGATGAATCAAGGATACGTGAGTCCATGATACATCCAGGGATGTATTCCTAAAAGTATTATCCCAATTAGATTTTATTTCCTAGAGCAATCAGCTTTGCATAAACCATTGTTTAACAATTTTGAAATAAAAGTTGTTAAGCTCATATTTCGTTACTAAAGTGCATTTAGCGGTGATATGGACGCAACGCAAAAACTTCAAAGGTTTTCAATTAAATGTAGGAAATAAAATTTTAAAGTACCGTGATTTAACATATCCTTCTGGTCGAAAAATTCTGAATATACGAAGTAGCATGCAAGTTTTTATTGAACACTAGTCATCTCAAGCATTCGCGAAAGGAATTTTAAATCAGGTATCTTCTTGCTGTACACTTAGAATCGCAATTTTCATGCATGTAAAGCTGATGTCAGTTACTTGGATTTGTATGTTCATGACATGAATCGATTTCGATTGGAAGTTTGTTTGACTTCTGTAGGTTCGCCTAAATCGTATCAATTTGAATTTTATATTGCATTTCTCTGTGCTTTTATTTAAGATGAAGAAATAGATTCAAAAATCATAACAAGCCTTATTGCATCATTTCGGAAAAGCTTTGCGCTTTTGGTATTATTTAAAAACTACTTAATTAAATTGTGCTAATAATTATTGTTGCTAGATGATTGATTATGTGTTCCCTGTATCGAGTTATGGTATTTCTTCCAATGATACGGGTGTAAGTCGACCCTTCAATTATTTGAAGAAAAAAATTCTGGCGATGTATATGGACATCTCGGCGCTAAACTAAAAACATATGGTTCAACGCCTCTTTCTCCGCAGAAATTACTATTCTGTTATTGGTTTTACAGTTGGTGTTAATGTCAATTACTGGCAATAAAATAACGTAATAATGAATATAAGACTACAACAACGCATCGGTATACGCCCAAGCGAGTAAGAGATACTAGAATGGCGTAGGCGTACAGTAAAATTTTTTTTTTAAATAGGCACTTATATACAATGCACACAATTAGCACTTCTGTAAACGTGTAAAATTAGCGGGTAGGATGAGCTGTTTAGAGTTTAGCTCATTCTTTATAGAGTGCGACGTATTTCAGTTTTTCGAACGCTACTGTTAACTTGTCTTTAGTTGTGTCCAACTCGGTGTTACGAAAATCGTAGCCACACGTTGAGTATACCAGAAATTTGGCTACGATATTAAAGTAGACTGAAAAAAAAGAAAAGAATGGGCGGGCTGAATCTGCGAGTAAGCGGGGTTTTACAAGACCAAAAGTAATTATATTGCCTGAAACACAGAAAATTAAATTTCGGCTCAACCTGCAATAAAAATAAACACACTAATTTATAACAGTAAATAAATTGTTAATTATATTGAATCGCATGTAATTTAACGATTTCGATAAACTATATAATATAACAACTGAGAAGATCTTTACAGTTAAATCTTATTACAATGTCCTGTAACCTTGGGAAAATCGAAAACGTTTTTTCCCACTCCAATTGACATAACTCGAAATTGATTCTAATATCGGAAATCTCTAGATATAAACAGGATATGTATATATATATATATATATATATATATATATATATATATATATATATATTGTAACGGATCGAAGAGCAGGGAGTAAAAAGTCTTAATAAGTTAAGCAACATTAAGCAATAGCAGTTTTTATTCAGTTGTACATTTGTACTTAGAACAAAAGTTGGTTGGGTTCAAAGATACAACTCCAAGTTGTTGGTGGCTGTAGATCTCACTCAAGCTGAGTAAAGAGTATATATAAGAAAGCATAGCAGAGCTCAAGTTTAGGTTTAGCTGGTTGCAATTTAGAAGCCACAGAGTAGCAGTGTTTTAGTGGAAAATTTTAATAAGAGAGAAGTATAGAAGGCGAATTTGAGTAAAAGGGCTAGGATCAACAGTGGATCATATTACGTCCAAATAAGTAGTATCAATCCTTATGCAACAGTTTTTAAAGCATTTAATTACTAACCTAAAACAATTCAATACTAATGCAAACCATATTTCTTGTAGAGTAGATACGTGCGGAGGTTCAAAAAATACAACCAGGCTATTGTAAGGACGACTACATCAACTGGACACAACTACTACAGGTATTAAAATTTCAAAAATAAAAAACAGTAACACTTGTTTAAAAGTTGCATCATTGAAAACACTAACCAACAAAACTTTATATTGCATTAAGTTACAACCGCGTGTTTGTTAGAAATTCTAAAATGGGATTTATCTTGTATGGAACCCACGGAAGATAGATTCTATCTTACAATTAAGTTATTAATTACCCTGAGATTGATCGTATTCTTAAAGAATTTAGAGTTTTTTATAGCCGTGGCGAGTGAATTTGGCAAACGTAGTTTAAAAAAAAGAGTCTTGAAAATAGAAGCTCCAATCAAACTCTTTTGTTGTGGCACCTTTATAGTTTACATTCACAAATTATATACTACCACATACAAAGATAAGGTAGGTAGTTGGGGTAAAGTATATGGTACACCGAACGCGTGGAAACGAAAGAATTTAGATTGGAACTTGGCGCATTCGTAATCTAAAAAGGGACTGTTTGTTTTCCGAAAAGCAGGTCGTACGTGTACATTAGGTGAAAGGAAAGTTTGAGAGATTTAAACTTTAAGTGGGGCTCGTAGTTTGATCTTAGTGACAGTTACGAATATGACAGACATACAAAGATTTGCTACACGATCGGGAAAGCCATATGGTCTAGAGATTGACGTAGGGGTGACAGCAGCGGGAGACAGACAACAAGACGTAGGCACGCATGCGGAACCAGAGGTCACTATCGTAAATGTAGAAAGTCATAAGGGGGAGACTGCACCTAAAAATGACAATGAAACTCCGAATATAATGACATTTTTAATAAATTTCCAAACACGAATGGAAAAATCGCAGGAAGACTTGAATGAAAAAATGATGAAAATGGACGCTAGTGTTAAAGAGATTAAAGCAACAATGCAGGGGAGCTTTGCGTCATTACGCTTAGAAGTCCAGAAAGAGATTGAGGATAGAATTGAAACGGTAGAAGTGAACATGATCACAGGGATGACGAATTTACAAAGAGATTTAGATAAGGTTGACAGAAAACACAGTGACAATTACAGAAAGTTAGACAAAATTAAAAATGTGGATCTATATCTCACTAAAGTTAGCCGAAATGCATTATGTATTCACACCATTACAGGTGTGTAATAAGTGGAAGACACTAGAACGGCGGTATAAAGGTGCAACGGCAAACAATAAAAAACTGGAAAGGACTCGTCGTAACATATTCCTTTTGAAACGTAGGTTATGTAGTAACAGAAATTATATTATTTAGTTCTATTTTATACGAAATTTATGTCTATTTTTGGAAAACAAGCAAAAATCTTTCTTGTAGCAACCATTGACAGCAACGTGGGACTACAAGAAAGAGTAAATATTATTAATAATAGCACATTACATGAAGATGTGAAAGCTGCAACACTTAAGTATTCATCAAGTCTGCTATAACAAAGTTAAATGTTGTGTTTTAGTAGCGAATGTCGTTCTAGTTCTTGCTGTTCAAACTCGTCAAAGGAATTAAATATACAAAATTACTGAGCCATCTGAACCTTCTACACAAAATATACGTGCCAAGGATGGAAAGGCGGCACAAATACTCAATATCTTGCAAATGCAAATGAAGTCGACTAACTCTATGTTACAACAACTGATTGAGCAACGTACAAGTTCAAACGACTTGAAGGAACATAAAAACGAAATTCTAAAAGAATTTATTGATTTATAGAAAAAACCTTCGGAATATGTTCTAAAGAAAGCCATCTTTAAAATGTTTTATAAGGTGGAACTTATTGTTACTAGTATAAATAAAAGGATTATTTCTCATAGTTTATTAATTACATATTCATCATTGTACTACTTAATTAGCTAGCTCAAGTTTAAATATTCATCCTTAGACTTAACTGCCGACAAATTTCATCCCTTAACGCAAAGCCATTTTCATTAAAGTCTCGTCTTACAAATTCATCATCTTCTTCAGGTGGAAATGCAACTGCTAATGGGTCAGGTTGTTGCCATTCTTCATTTGGAAGTGGAGGTTCAAGGGGCTGATAATCGTCTGTACTGGCAAGATTACAAAGAACAAAGCACGAATAGATCACTTTCAACATTCGGGTGTACTTCTTCAATTTTAAGTGGTACAAAGAACGAAATGTTTGTTTTACTTTGCCAATGCCGTGTTCACTTTTCACTCTACAATGCCTGTGAACATAATTATAATTTCTTTGAGCCCCCGTTAAGTTCCCCACATCACGGTAGGGAGTCAGTAATGTATTTAAACAGGAATATGCACCGTCTCCTAATATGTATTGACCATCTAAAATATTAAATTACATAATCTTAAAATGATAGTAATTAATCCCTTACTTTGACAAAGTGTTGGTAATTGCTGATACAATGTTGAAGATCGAAAAACTCGAGCATCATGAACTGAACCAGGATATCCAACAAAACGTGGTAGAATTCACATGCTTCATTTACAAACACCTGTGCATGAATAGAAAAATATTTGTTTGTGTTGATATAACTTTCAGGGTCTTCTTCTGGTCTATCTATTCGAATGTGGGTCCCATCCAGTGAACCTTAATTTCAAAACAATACAATAAGATAAGACGGAAACTAGGTACGTGTTGTTATTACCAATGATACCGGGAAAAAAACCTACCTTGATAATAATGCCCTTTTGTTTCTATTTTTCTATCTTCTGTAGGAAATTTTATAGTTCGGGGTCCCAAATGGTCACAAAGAAATTCACTTAGTCTTGTAATTACAGAAAAAACAGTACTTGTACTACTGGTTCGTATGATTCTGCCTCGTGACCTACAAACCATAAATAAATAATTGTGGACAGACCACCATTATCTGCAAAATAAAAATGTGGGTTACTCATTGTATACAAGCTTTTTCTCATACTTTTCAAAGTAACATTCTGAAGTGTTCTCATATAAGTGCGACAAATGCCTAACCAAACCTCTTTCAAAACAAAACATTTTAATAAATTCCACGCGTAAATAATTAGGGATCACATGCTCCACATAATTTTGAATAGAAGATCGTGAATATCTTTTTAAATTGTTTGTAAGTTGCTCCAATTGTTCAAAACCTTCGAATAAACACAATATTTAAATCCTATATTAAAGCTGTAAAATGTGGCCTAAATATTGTACCTCTGCTGCATTCGCTATCGTATTTACCACCGACTACGAGATTCTCAATATCTTCATCATCACTAGAAGAACTGGAAACTAAAATATTTTCTAGGTCCATCTTTACAATATATATTTCGATTCTAGGTTAGGTCTTCAACGGCGTCGTGTTTACTACCCTATAACCGTTTCTTTCATTTTTGTATATCATCATACACCCAACCTTCACCATAATGCACCAAGTCTACACTACACCACACCAAGTAGCAACGAAAAAACGCACGTAATATTTCTAGAAGTGTAAATTTTACGATTCGCGATGTTTTTGTTAAAATGGCAATTAAAACTGCAATTAAAAACAGTAGATTACTTTATCTATCCTTGCTGTTAAAATACTATTTTATCATCTACCCCTGTCATTAAAACACTACTGGACTTTTGATTTGACTAGAACCAAGCACGCATTAACATGTTGTAAAAAAGAAATTATTTCCACAACCCGTCATGTATTAATCACTCCTACATTATCCAATAATTTGATCAAGCCGATTACATGACATTGGGTCAAATAGAAATTGCAAATTTTGCAGGGAACGATAAACTTCCTGTGACGTCAATGCACTCAGGTAATGGACGATCGTTTACAAACTGTGTGACAATTTAAGTCTCATGATCGATATACATAGCGTACATAGCCTGACACGTTGCAATTAGTTTAATTAATTATCTTCAGTCTAGCAGCGCTCTAATTACGATATACGCTACATACTCAACATTGGCGTAACATTTGTTACCCTTGTGCTAAATCGTTCTTCGCTATCATACATGAGAAATTGCATTTCCACAAAAACTGGAAAATTCTCTATAAAAAAATATTAATTTAAGTAATGATATGCAAATTTACATAGGCTCTAATTGAAATTTGTAATAATACTTGTTTGCTTGCTTTATTAACCGAGTAAGTCAATTTGTAGAATAACTATCTAATTGAGCAATTCATGCCGAAGTTTAAGATTCTTAACCCCTGACTATGTATAGTAGTCGCCTGCTTGCATTAAGAGGAGTTTCTAAATTATGCTATCTAATAAGTTAATGATGCTAAACCAACTATTTGAAATATAGCTGGATAAGAGCATAAATCTTTTTTATTATACCTGCATGTTTTCAAATACCAACTTGTTATAACTCTCGGTTTTTAATATCTGAATGGATTCTTTGACCTAGGACATCGTGATGAGACTAAATTTTGTGGGCAGTTTTAAAAGGAAATATGTAAATTTATGCAATCTATTTATTTGGAAGATTATTATGATTATGGGAAAACCATAGAACGCATTCTGAACTTCAAGGTTTTAATAGTTTACACCTGTATAGTATAAGTTTTAAGTAAGAACTCTTATGGAGATATCAGCTGGTTACACAATACATACATCCTATGCATATATAAATAAAAGAATTAGTTTGTCTCCAAAGATAATTGAATCTCATATTTTGTAGTCTATTCAGCTCTAAAACTGAGGATTTTTGTATTTAAACAAAATATAAAGTGTGATATTAAGCAGATATCGGAGAAGGACCTCGCATGAGAGGATGTTGAGCTATGTGTAGGATAAAAATAGCTAAGAGTTGATGTGCGACAAGATATACTTAAAAATGTATCATCATCATCATTAGGTCTTCAGTCTTGGAACTGGTTAGACGCGTACCCTCATTGTTTCCTATACTAATCAAACCTACGCATTTCTCTGAAATTTGCAGTCTGCATCTATCGCTATCTGATCTTGGTTTACATCTACTTCCTATTTCCTATCTCTGCTTGTAATATCTCTCATATTATTCCCCAAAAATGCCTTAGAACGTATTCTGCCCTTCTATTTCTACTATTTTTTCCACAGATATCTTTATTCCCTTTATAGTTCTATAATCTATTCCTTATTAACTTTGTCTGTCCATGCTAGAATCCTCATACATCTGGACCGCAACATTCCAGAAGGGCGCTACCGTTTTTTCTGTCTGCTTTTCCTACTGCCCGTATTTGATAGGCATACTGTGCTGTGATCGACAGATATGCTTTCAACAATTTTTTCTTGTTTCTATGTTTGCTGCCTTTGATCATTGGCGCTGTTCTTTCTTGTTAGATGCAGTTCGGTCCTCTTCTATTGTTTTACAATTATATACTCTATTTCTCCGACATTCAGTGGATGTGAAAGGGGGCTGCTCCGTGGAGTAGTTGATATGCGTGTGACTACAACGCTCAAGGTCCCGGGTTCAAATCCCGACACGGTTCGCATGAAAAATGTTAGACGAGCATTTTTCACAAAAATACGTCCTCGTTAATATGAGAGGTAAAATAGAGGCCCCGTGTGTGAGTGTTGTCACGTACGTTAAAGATCCCTACCTTGCTTGGAACAGCAAGGGTTCGGCAAAATTCAAAACATTCAGGTAAAAAAACTCGCTTCCTGGTCAGTGTAGTATCTTCGGGTGAAGCATTGGAAAATCACATGTCAGGTTGTGAGTGGGGGGAGAGGGTAGCAGCCTGTGACTGCCAAGTCCTCCAGCACTTGAACATTTGCTGATTTAATATTTTTTCTAATATATCTTTTCGCACAGTCAACATTAGCTGCAAATATTTCACAACCAACACCTGTAGTTGTTTATTATAATTAACAGATTTATCTGTGCTAATTTTTTCGTCATTAGATTTTCCGTCTCAAAGCTGGTTGGTTACGTACCTCCACTTATTTGTATTCTAAACTAGCCTGCACAGTTCCCTGAAATTCCCACACAGTTTATATAGAGCTCGGTTCCCTCTCTATTGTTTTCTAATTATATGCCCCATTTCACCAAGATTCAGTGGTATGTATTGGGGAGGCGACTCTGTGGCGTAGTTGGTATGTGTGTGACTACTACGCTCAAGGTCCCGGTTTCGAGTCCCGACACGGACCGCTTGAAAAATGTTAGTCGAGCATATTTCACCAAAAAAAAAACCCTTGTTCTGATGAGAGGTAAAATGAAGATCCCGTGTGTGAGTTAAACCCAATTTGAAATTAGATACGCTAATGTTTGTTCTGGTAAAATACTTACTAGAAAAGTTTCGAACTTTAATGCTTTTGCTTTTTGTACTTAAGAGCTCATTACAGTAGCGGCCATCTTGAAATTTCTAAAGATCCAAAATTCTTTCCTATTAGGCACCTAAATTAAAAACGGTTTTAATAAAAGTTACTTATAAAATAATTGTCTATGTGGGAAAGTCATTTAAGTTTTTTTTAACAGAAAAAAAATTTTGATCAAAATTGCACACTACAATTCGGTTTATTTATTGAATAATTCAAATATTAGTATTTTTTAGAGAAAAGCACCTGCAATGTGCTGCTGTGGAAAAATTCAGAACTTCCATGTCACACACTATTGTAAAACAGAAATGGTTTGAATACATGCTATTTAAAACTAAATACAACAAACATCTATAGAGATCAAACTATCCTTATGAGAAATATGTATGGTTCCGGGTTGGGACCGTGTCATTTTATAAATTAAAGTCGACGTTTCGCCCACTTTTGTAAGGGGATTCATCAGGACAAAAAAAGAAATAAGTAATAAAATAAAAATAATAAAAAGATAATAGTAAGTAGACAAGTTAAAGTGTAAAGAGAAGAGTTACTCCTGAACTAGCAGTGAAAGTAGCAAAAGTGGTAGTTTATATAGAGCGAGAAATTGACGCATGAGCTATCATGAATAGAGAGGAGTATCGTAGCGGATCAGTGAACGTCATGGTCCGCTGTTGTGAACATAAGCTTGTTTTCCAAATGGGGGAAAGGTAGAAGCGATCGTCTTTGTTTAGGTTATTAGAATTTTTATTGATTTCAATGAATTCTCTAATTTTTCTATTGTAGAAAAATGGAATTCTAGCAATTCGTTTCGTCTTGTCAAAGTTATTGGTATGGCCTGTTTCATGTTGGTGTTCGGCCACCGCTGAACGATTGTACTGGCTTGTTCTTAAGCATCGCTTATGCTCGTTTAGTCTAGTCTGTACCGTCTTGTTTCTCCTATGTATACTGAACCGCAACTGCAAGGTATACTATATACGCCTGGGGTTTTAAGACTATTTTCGGAATCTTTTGGGGTTGGTAATATTTGTGAAATTTTATTGGTGGGTTTATAGATTGTTTTGATGTTGTGTTTACGTAGAATTTTGCAAATTCGGTCTGCTACTCTGTGTATATATGGAAGGATTGCTAAAGATCGTGTATCGGGATTACAGCGTGGTTTGGGGGTTAGTGTAGGATGCAGATGCCGGTTTGTTACTTTGCCGATATCCGAGCTACGATAGCCGTTTTTTATGAAACTGGTTTTAAGATGGGTCAGTTCATTAGATAAGTGTTCTGGTTGTGAATCCTTACTTGCACGGTGGACTAGAGAGTTGATTACTGATGATTTTTGTGAGGGATGATGATGTGACGACGCATATAGGTATCTGTCTGTGTGTGTGGGTTTTCGATATACAGAATGACCTGGTCGTCCGCTAGGTTGGCGCTTCACCAGAACGTCAAGGAATAGTAGAGTTCCGTTCTCTTCAATTTCTATAGTGAACTTAATATCTTTATGTTGATTGTTTATGTGATCTAGAAAATTATTGAGCATTTGATGTCCATGGGGCCAGATTGCAAAAGTGTCATCTACATAACTTTAACTTGTCTACTTAATATTATCTTTCTATTATTTTTATTTTAATACTTATTTCTTTTCTTGTCCTGATAACTCCCCTTACAGAAGTGGGCGAAACGTCGACCTTAATTTATAATATGACACGGTCCCAACCCGGAACCATAAATATTTATAATGATTCCGCCCGTGAAAGCCCCCGACAATATCACAAAAACCTTTACGGGAAAGATATTGTAAACAAAACAAAAACTTTCAGTAACCTTAGACACTCACTAGCAAAATTACTTTGTACACTCACCTTTTTGGTATGGTGTCGTGGTTCTGACATAATTCCAAATTTCCTTAAAATGAAATACCACATTACGACATATTCCAGCCAAAATAAAATTCTTCACAGAGCAGAAATCTCACTTCTTCGCGAACGAATTTCCAACACTCGAAAAGAAATAGACAATATTTTTAAACAAGCCTTACAGCTCCATCTAACATTATCTGCCACACTTAACTACTGTGACTGGACTCTGTTTGACCAAATTTCATACTTGCAAGCCCAAAAAACCACCGAACTCATCATGGACATCAAACGCTCAATAATTTTCTAGATCACATAAACAATCAACATAAAGATATTAAGTTCACTATAGAAATTGAAAAGAACGGAACTCTGCCATTCCTTGACGTTCTGGTGGAGCGCCAACCAACCGTTGGCTAGGTCATTCCGTATATCGAAATCCCACACACACAGACAGATACCTACATGCATCGTCACATCATCATCCCTCACAAAAATCATCGGTAATCAACTCTCTAGTCCACCGTGCAATTAAGATTTCACAACCAGAACACTTATCTAATGAACTGACCCATCTAAAAACCAGTCTTATAAAATACGACACTCGTAACTCAGATATCGGCAGAGTAATAAACTGGCATCTGCATCCTACACGAACCCCAAACCAAGCTGTAATCCCGATCGTTCTTTAGCAATCCTTCCATATATACACAGAGTAACAGACCGAATTGGCAAAATTCTACGTAAACACAACATCAAAACAATATATAAACCCACCAATAAAATTTCACAAATATTACCAACCTCAAAAGATTCCAAAAATAGTCTTAAAGCCCCAGGCGTATATAGTATACCATTCAGTTGCGGTTTAGTATACATGGGAGAAACAAGACTGCCAGTACATACTAGACTAAACGAACATAAGCGATGCTTAAGAACAAGCCAGTACAATCGCTCAGCGATGACCGAACACCAACATGAAACAGGCCATACCATTAACTTTGACAAAACGAAACTAATTGCCAGAATTCCATTTTTCAGCAAAATTACTTTGTACACTCATCTTTTTGGTATGGTGTCGTGATTCTTCCATAGTTCCAAATTTCCTTATAATAAAATACCATATTAAAACATATTACAGCCAAAATAAAATTTTTCACAGAGCAGAACTCTCACTCCTTCGCGAACGAATTTCTAACACTCGAAAAGAAATAGACAATATTTCTAAACAACTCCTACAGCTTCATCTAACATTATCCGCCACGCTTAACTACTTTGACTAGTCTCTGTTTGACCAAATTTCATACTTGCAAGCCCAAAAAACCACCGAACTCACCATGGACATCAAACGCTCAATAATTTTCTAGATCACATAAACAATCAACATAAAGATATTAAGTTCACTATAGAAACTGAAAAAACGGAACTCTGCCATTCCTTGAAATTCTGGTGGAGCGCCAACCTAACGGACGTCTAGGTCATTCCGTATATCGAAAACCCACACACACAGACAGATACCTACATGCATTGTGACATCATCATCCCTCACAAAAGTAATCGGTAATTAACTCTCTAGTTCACCGTGCAATTAAGATTTCACAACCAGAACACTTATTTATTGTACTGCCCCATCATAAAAACCAGTCTTATAAAAAACGGCTATCGTAACTCAGATATCGGCAGAGTAATCAACCGGCATCTGCATCCTACACGAACCCCCAAACCACGCTGTAATCCCGATACACGTTCTTTAGCTATCCTTCCATATATACACAGAGTAACAGATCGAATTGGCAAAATTCTATGTAAACACAACATCAAAACAATCTATAAACCCACCAACAAAATTTCACAAATATTACCAACCTCAAAAGATTCCAAAAATAGTCTTAAAACCCCAGGCGTATATAGTATATACCTTGCAGTTGCGGTTTAGTATACATATGAGAAACAGGACGGTCAGTACAGACTAGACTAAACGAGCATAAGCGATGCTTAAGAACAAGCCAGTACAATCGCTCAGCAGTGGCCGAACACCAACATGAAACAGGCTATACCATTAACTTTGACAAAACAAAACAAATTACCATTCCATTTTTCTACAATAGAGAAATTAGAGAATCCATGGAAATCAATAAAAATTCTAATAACCTAAACAAAGCCAATGGCTACTACCTTTCCCCCATTTGGAAAACAAGCCTATGTTCACAACAGCGGAACCGTGACGTTCACTGATCCGCTACGACACTCCTCTCTATTCATGATGGCTCATGCGTCAAGTTCTCGCTCAATATAAACTACCGCTTTCGCTAGTTTCACTAGTTATTTCGCCACAAGACACCTTTTGGCTTTGAATGGGCTAGTGAGTCTGCTAGTTCAGGAGTAACTCTTCTCTTTACACTTTAACTTGTCTACTTAATATTATCTTTTTATTATTTTTTATTTTATTACTTATTTTTTTTCTTATCCTGATGAAGTCCCTTATAGAAGTGGGCGAAACGTCGACCTTAATTTATAAAATGACACGGCCCTACCCGAAACCATAAATATTTATAACGACTCCGGCCGTGAAGACCTCCGACAATATCCTTATGAGAGTTTTCGACTATAGTCGTAATTGCTCGCAAATCTATTTATAACTTTCATTATGGATATTATTTCGCGTCTCAGAAATTATAGAAATGAGTTGTTCTTTATAAACCTAGGATTTATATAAATTTTTGTTGGGTTTCCTATTTAGTGAAGTAGGTAATTGGTATTCCCCCGGTTTGAGTAGTGTAAGATTTGTAAAAAAGAATAAATACAGAAATGTTTAATTTTTATGCTGAACTTCAATTAATGTTTGGAATAAATTTAAAAAGCCACCATTAACTGAAATAAGACATTCTTGGTCGTTGTGGCCATTTTGTTTATTATTTCGTCGTTAGAAAATGATAAAGGAAACGAAGGTGTGATAAGAAAAAAACCAAACTAACAGTTGTAGCTTGTCACAAACTGTAATCAAAACCCACTTGACGCTTTATCCAATCATTTTTTATTAGAAATACGCTTAAACCATTATGCTGTTTTCTCCATTTATTGTCCAACTAATTAATGTAACAGCTTTGTCAATTACATATTAGAAATTGTACAATAACTGTGCGACGCAAATGTAGGAATGCTAAATCTTATAATTTCTTGTTCCTTAATAATTTTTTTTACATTAGATATCGGAATTCAAAGGTTTTCACTGATTATAAATGTTAGAGAATATGTATAATTAAAATATCTGTGAGGTTTCTAACTGAACTAATAAGTTCCACAGCACTACCGTCTATACGTGCTCCATGGTACTTCATAAACCAAGTAGGCGAAGTACTATACTTCATATCCTCTTCTTATGGATATTTGTATCTCGACATTTCGTCCCGCCTTACGCTACCTCACCCCAACCCGCGCTTTTACAGCAGATGATCGGTAACCTGCTGCGATGAGCTCTTAACTCATTTGCTTATACGAAAGTATTAGCAGTATTCTTTTTTTTTACTGATTAGAGTTATAACAAATGCATCGTTTGGTAAAATCCTTACTAGAAAGGTTTCTAAATTTAATGTTATTTAATTAACCCATCTGCTTATCCGAATGTGTCAGCGTTATTCTGTTTGGTTCTGATTTGATTTATTGCATGTTAGCTACGAATTGCGCACTTCGTGGAACAATTAGTGAATTTGTCCATAGAGTAAAATGGTTTTATTAAATAGTAACCTTAGTTAATTTTGTTTTGCTGTTTCGATAGAAATTTCTATGTTTGTGTTTTTTTATTGTAAATAGAAAATCGTTGGCGATGTATTATTTTTGTGTTGCTAGAAACCCCTCCCCTCTCCACATTGGTAGTTAGCCTGGTATATTTACGTTTTCTTCCGACTACGTCATGGTACGTAGCATAATTTCTGTCGCCCTGGCGTGGGGCCGCGATTTTTTTTGTGATTAATTTCTGCTCCGAGTTTGTTTTACTTAATTTTTGCTCCGATTTTTTTTTATTGTTAGTGCCTAAGTTCCTACATGACCCGCATTTTCTCGGTTTGATACTACTTATGTTTTGTCCCTTACGCTCAATATTATTGGTGGGTTAAAATCAGATTATTGGACTTGTGTTTTCGCCAATAATCCTAGTCCATTGAAAACTTTGGCGCCCAACATTTTTCTTTTTCTTCCTTCCCTCTCTGTATATTTTGTTCTCCCCATCAAGCCTAGAGATGGCTTTTTTTCTTTTTTCTCCGATTTTTCTATTTTACCGCCCGTCCTTTCGGCATTGTTGATTCTAAACTGTGCTACGGGTCACCAAATCGTTTTGTTGTTGGTAGGACGTAGAGGTTGAAATACCATTTATTAATTTGTTGGTAGTTAGCCTTGTATATTTACGTTTTCTTCCGGCTACGTCATGGTGCGTAGCAAGTTAATGCTTAAACGAGAATAGTGTTTTGGGAACCTTTCATTACAGAATTGGGGACTGCTTGTTCCAAAACAACGACGGAAGTTAGAAGATCAAAATTGTTATGCGGCTGTTTTTATAATAACTCAATAACTGATAAGAGATGGGCACAAAACAAGCCTCGTGGAATCTAAAGGTGTGATAACCCTGAAATAGCAATATATCACGGAAGTAGGTAATTCATATTTGCCAATATTGATAAATATAACAGCCTTCTTGCAAATAGCTAGGACGATGCACATTACAATAAACGAAAAAACATTATTTATAAATATTATTATTATTCTCTGTCAAAATATACCAGTGACATGACAAGACGAACTAGTTCCTCACCAAAGTCACTAGATTAAGAGAATATATAATATATACATACATAAAGGCGATGCAGGAACGGAACTTGTAACGGGTAGAAATGAAACGTTACATCTTCAACTTCCATGACCTCCTTGCGCTAGTTCCACTGACGTTACAGCGCACAATCTCACTTAATCAAGCTTGAGTAGGTTCCATTGATTCTCGACAATTACACTAAATTGTATTCGAGAGAGCAAAACAACACCATCCGGATATACAACGTCACTGCATAAACTTCCAGTCAGTCAACTGCTTCGTCCCAAAGGTTATCTCATGAATTGTTTTTAAGTGTCAACTAATTATCAACTATATTGCATCACGAAGTGTGGTCGTAATAAATCTTATTGCTGTTAGTGCAAGACCTATCGCACAACGCAAACCTTTATAAGAATATTTCAAAGCTTTTTTAAAACATCAGGGGTGGCATTAACCTTCATTATTTCTCATTTTAGTACTACCTATCGATATCAATCTTAAATAAATTTTATATACGCAACTAGCCCCTACGCACTGGCATCTCCACAAAATTTTTATTTTACATTTTAGAAGCGTTTCAAAAATTTTATATTTTTTACCGGTTCTAAATTTAAAAAATATTTTTTATTTGACTTAAAATTTGCTCAGATGGAACCATACGAAGTGTATAAAATTACGGAATCCTTTACAACTTTCTCAGACTAGTTGCTATACAAGCGTAATCAAAAAATACTATCTCCCTCTTGCAAATTATTATGGCATTATATACTAGCTTTATGGCATACGTGTATATCGCGAGATGAGTACTCAATTTCCCATTATTTAATAAAGCGCAGTCATACAACACTGACGACTACACAATGCAGTTGTTAGATGTAGCAAACTAATTGCTGTAGCACGAAAATGCAAAGATAATAGACGCTCGTGTATCAACTATGCGACAGTCTAAGCATCATGATCGATAGAAACTACAAAGCTTGAAATGTTGGAATCAGAAGCTAGTTTAATTAAGGTTTGTGCTGTAACATTCGTGTTACAATCAGAATACAATACCAGCGTGACAAGTTGTTACTGCTAGTTCAAAAACACAACCCTGTAATTCTCATGGAAGTAACTGAACAAGTCTAAAAAATTTCTATTTATAATGAACAAATTTCTTACGCCCCGGTAACAATGGCATATAAATATACAAAAATCTATTTTTGTCCCCAAGGAAATGATTAATAACAAATTCATCTTTTACACGTAGTATCGGCCATCCTAAACAACATACCGTTTACCCCAACTTACAGAAGTCTCCAAAGTTAATACTGCCTGTATGTTTGTTGCGGTTCGTTTTGTATTTTTCTTAATCTTACTTGGGTATTAAACCACTCAGAGTTTAAAAAATTTTCCTTATTTACGTTTCGATCCATGACCGAGGATAGCTGTCAAAATAATGACACAAATTGAAGGTGACTTTGAGTTATTACTCTTTGATTTGAATACATTAGGTGAAAATTTTAAAGCTTAGAAGAATGAGTACTTTTAATTTGTGTTGCGCCATGGCAGCGGCTTTTTTATGTAGCCACTACGCTTAACCTGAAATCAGCTGCTTAATTTTTATACAGCAAAATTTCATATAAATTCAATAACTTGATGATTGGAATATTTTTTAACATGTTTCTATTTATACAGTTGAGGGGATGGTTATTAAAGGAGTGTGTGATTACGTTACCGTAAGGCTTAACCAGCCGAACGCTGCTAATATGCCTATTGTTATGTAATTAGTTGTTATATGTATAAATAGAAATCATGTATGTAGGCTGTATTTCATGTTAATATCGCAAGGAAAACCCAGGAAAAATTTGCAATGCCACCCAGATATTGGGGGCATTTGATTTTCATATGTAATTTCTTTTGCCATTTCTTTTAGCAATGGAATCCATTGTTTACTGAAAGTCACAGATTCGTTTGTTACGCAGTTATTTTTATGTAGGGTTATATAAGCAGTTTCTTTGATTTTTCATTTTTGGTGGTTTTCTTCTTTGTCAATAATTTTAGCGTCCTCCCATTTTATTTTATGACTGAAGTCCCATGCATGTTGGCAAATCATGGATTTTTCAAATTTTCTGTTTTTTATATATGACTTATGTTCTTGTAATCTAACTTCAAATGGTCTGGAACTTTCCCCTATGTAAAACTTGTTACATTCGCACGGTATTTTGCAGATGCAGTATTTTGAACTTTATAATGCATTTATGGGTTTTGTTTTTGATAGTTGTATTCATAGTGTATTGTTGGTCCTAAATACTGTTTAGATTTTAAATTTGTTTTCTATTCTTTGGATTTTTTCGGGGAATCCTTTTATGTATGGTATTGGCAGCATTTTTTGATGTGTATCGTTGTTTCTGTTTTCTTGTTTTCTATTTTTTGGTACTTTATTCATTTCTTTTTTATTATTCTTTTAGGGTACTTGTTTTCTATTAGTGTACATCTGGTTAGATCTTTTTCTTTAAAATTTCTTCGTTTGATGATATTAATTTTGCTCTATCATACATGGTTTCGATAATTCCTCGTTGGACACAGTGTGGATGGTTTGAATCGAAGTTTAAGTATCTGTTTGTGTGTGTTGGTTTTCTGTATACTAATGCATTAATTGTTGCATCGTTTTTGCTAACTAGAATATCTAAAAATGGAAGTTTTCCATGTTGCTCTAATTCATACGTGAGTTTAATAGTTGGTTCTATTTTGTTAATTGAGTACTTAGTAGCGATGTTGATCTGTAGACAAAACCTGATTATCTGATGTGCCAACAGCATGGACCTACGTAAGTAGAGTCGCCATAAGACCGTGGGTTAGAAAAATTTTAAAATTATAAGAGATTGCATCTAAAACGCTGTTATATATATATATGTTTTTTTATATATCTATTCCACAATAAAATCGTGGTAGATTTAATATTACCTATCGAGAATTCTTATGTAAATGTAACAAGCCCGGGGTAAGGTTTGGGATGGAAATTGGCTTTATAGTTAAAGAACACTCTTAAGACTTTTAGCTAACTGAGTTTTTGACACACGGTCGCATGAGATTGGGTCAGTGGGTATATTTAGGTTGAAAAAAACAAAATAAAGGACGCCACCTAAATTTTTTATAAAGCAACTGACTAAATGAATTTGCTTAAAGGAAAATTTGGAAACCTAAGTGATCGCTAACCACTTTAAATACAAAGTTTGATTGTCACAAATGTCATACTTACATCTGATCGTCTTCTTCAAGGATCTAACGATGAGTAGGGCGACTCTGAAACATAATTTCTACCAACATAGACACCCTATTTATTTTACAGACCAGTATGAATATGTAATCTGTGAATTAAGTTCAGTTTGTTTCACTATATCGTCGTACACTTTCGAGTAAGTTTACCTTGTAAATACTTAACAAACTTTGGAAAATTTAATGATTACTGAGAAATGAACTGAAGTCCAAAATAACTCCATAGTCTCTTTTAAGAAAAGTAAATAACATTATAATTTATAAGTGTACTTAATAAAATTTAATTCTTATGAGTGTAAGTTTTAAATCAGATATTTAATTATAGACATTATTTTTCATATTAGGTAGTCACGGTAGCGCTACTTCGACCTCACAATGTTTAAAAAATGTTAACTTAACTTTTGGCAAATATTATAAATTGATAAAATACTCTAAGTTCAAATTTCATCTTACAGGACTTAGGTCCTATAAATTAACATATTAGTATTTGTGATAAACAAGATAACGGTGACGTTATTATGTCTACATCTGTACAACCGGTGTAGTATAATATCCTAAGTTGAACACGCTATTAATTCAAAAAGTTGTAGTACTCATTGTTCTTTATACTTTACAAAATGAGCTTTTGAAAATTAATTAACACAATTATTCATACAAGTCATAATAAATTGCATACAGCAACCAGTAAAACAAGCTTCAAAAAGAAATCATTACATGCAAAATTTACGTAATGAACTTTGTTAAGTCAGCATTATTCTAGAACTATTATTTTCTTATCGATAGCGGCAATGACCTATAACTTTCAAACGGCATGTACATCAGATGAACAGGACAGCTTCATAGCGGCCATGTGTCGATTAAGGTTGCTTACTCATTTACTTTCTATACGAGTTCCATAAAATTTAATTGAACCAAACCAAATAAAATATTTTCTGATGATCTAAGCCTAACTAAACTCTTAAATAATATCCATCCTCAATAGGCAGCAGAATTACACAAAAATAGCACTAGAAATCCAAAATCTCAAATGTATGTCGACACGCAGGGTACGATCTCTTTTCCATGGCTTAATACCACCAATACATCTGTCATCTCTAGCTTTTCAAGTTAGTAGAAAAAGCATTCTTCATCATCATCATCATCATCATCATTAGGTCTTCAGTCCCGGAATTGGTTAGACGCGTACCTGCATTGTTTCCTATTCTGAGCTAACCTACACATTTCCCCGAAATTCTCATAGTCTGCATTTTTCACTATTTGCGTGCAATAGTCTGATCTATGTCTACCTCTACCTCTTTTTGTCCTATCTCTGCTTGTAATATATCCCGCACTATTCTCCAAAAATACCTTAAAACGTGCCCTCCTTCTATTTCTCTTATTTTTCTTGTTTTTCACAGATATCTTTCTTTTCCTACTATTTCTAGAACCTTTTTGTTATTAACTTTGTCCCTCCATGCTATCATCATCATACATCTGAAGCACATCATTTGAAAAGGCTTATACTTTTTTCCTGTCTGCTCCTCTTATTTCGTAACCTTTCAGTGTTGGGCTCCACACATATGCTTTGAACAATTGTTGTTTCTAGGTTTGTTGTCTTTGGACATGCGCGCCGCTCTTTCCTATTAGATACAGCTCGGTTCCCCTTTTAAAGTTTTATAAATATAAACCATATTTCACCGATATTCAGTGGTATTTGAAGGGTGTTAAGCAACCTATGGCTACCAAGATCCCCCAACAATAAGACGTTTGCCAAATTAATAGTTTTTGAGTAAATCCTTTTACACAATTAACATTAGTTGAGAATATTGCAAAACCAACACGTGCAGTTGTTTATAATAATCATAAGGTATAGGTACAATTATTTTGTTTCGTCCCAAGGTTTTCGTCTTGGAACTCCTTGGATGTGTATCTCCATTGTTTCTATTTCTGAACTAATCTGCACATTTCCCTGAAATCCCCAGAGCCGACATCTTTGACTATCTATGCGCAGTAGTCTAACCTAGGTTTAAATTTATCTCTCTTTTTTCCTATCTCTGCTTCTAATATATTTGGCATTCAAGCATTAGTATGTGATTTATCATCCCATCTTTCCTATTTTTTACTGCTTTCCATTTATTTCTTTTTACCCCTACCATTTCTAGAACCTCTTTGTTCTTAACTTAGTCTGTCCGTGACATTTCCATCATACGTCCGTAGCGCCACATTATATCTTTTTCCTGTCCGTTTCTCCTACTGTCCAAGATTCACAGCCGTACGGTGCTCTGCTTTATATATAGGCCTTAAGCAATCTTTTACCTGTTTCTATGTTTGCTATCTTTGAACACGGTAGTTGCATTTTCTTGTTAAATGTGCTAATTTTTGTTTTATGTTATTTGCGCTTTTTCCATATTGCGTAATTTGGCTTCTTCAGTAGCAGAAATCCATAACCTCGTGTAGGTTTTTGACTTATTTCCCTCTCCTTTGCTCCTTCAGTTATATTTTTGTTAATTTACATACCGTATCCATCTGTTAGTACTGTTTACAATTCATTAAAAGTTGCTTCTAACTCCTCCTTGCTAGATGCTAATACCGCTATATCATCTGCATATCTAAGCATATCAATCCGTTGTGTCTGCATAGTAATTCCAAATGATTACCTGCATTTGACAGTATTCATTGCCTCTTTGATATACAATTTAAAAATTAACGGGTATTGGGCTCATCCCTGTCTCACCCTTTCCTAATATTTACTTCTCTACGTTTCCCCTATAGTTTTATTACCGTTGTTTGCTCTTTATATAAGGTGTGTAATATCCGTATATTCCTAAAACGTATTCCAATCTTTTGGAGTATTTTGAACATTTTTCCCATTTTACATTGTCGAATGCTTTTTCCCGATCTACCTGCCAACCCTATATACAGGCTGATTCAAATTCGAGGTTCACTATGGGGATCTCGCTCGTTAGTAAGTATAGAGGGTATGTTTGATTCGGCAAAGTTGTCAAATTTTACATTACTTAATAATCTGCAAAGTAATTTGACATATCTCATTTGGCGTTCGCGATATTTTCAAAAATGTAAAAAATTTAATTTCTGGTTTTTATTTTTAGTGCCGTTATTTCAAATAGTGTTCAAAATCTAAAAGCACTTTCTCATGGCCACTTTTCAGCTCCTGTTTAATAGCCCGATTCAATTTATTAAAAAACGTTTCGTCGTTACCTGACCATCATCAACCTTCTTATTTCTAATGGACGCCATTTTGTTCTTTTATCCATTCGGATTCATCATTATTACCATGTTGCGGTCAGTGTCCAAATCTGCTTCTGAGTTGCTTCTACAGTCCTTTAGTTAATTCTTAAACTGTTGCCTAGTAAGAATATAATCTATTTGATATCTTCCTATATCTCCTGGCATCTTCCACGTGTATCGTTTTCTAGCATGATGTTGAAATATCGTGTTTTTGATGGTTAAATTGTTTTTATCAGTCAGCCTATTTTTCCCGTCGTTTCTCATGCCTAAACCAAATAAACCTACCGTTCCTTCCCTGCCCTTACTTACCACTGCATTAAAATCCTCCGTAATTATTAAATTTTCATGTCTTTTTACGTATCTTAGTACGTCTTCAATATCTTTGTAGGTTGCTTCTACCTATTCCTCGCTGTAGCTAGAGATGGACCTGTATACTTATATTATTACTGTATTTACCGGTTTAGGTTATAATCTAACCATGGATACTCTTTCGTTCTTTTGTAAGTAGTTTTCTATACAGTGTTCTATCTTTTCTTGTATAACTATCCCCACACCCGAATTTCCTTCCTCTGATCCTGTATGAATTACCTAAAATCTACACTCCAAAAATCCCCGCCTCTGGCGAATGAACTGCGCTGATCCCTACTATGTTTAATGCTAACCTATCCATTCCACGCTCCAACTTGCAGAATGTTATCGACCTCATTTCTAAACCATCCGATCACCTCCTACGAAGTAGTCCCCTCCTGGAGATCCAAATGGGGGACTATTTTAACTCCGGAATGTTTTACCCCAGAGGATTCCATCATTTTAAGTAACAATTCAGGTACGCCGTGTACTCGAGAGGTAATGTGGTGGTTCCCCGTTACCTTCCACATCGCAGTAGTGCGTATTAGAATGCCATACCGACCCCTATGGTCTCTGCCACTTTAAGTACCGAAAGAGCTGTTGCCCTCTTTCGGGGATATGTCGTTGTCTAGTTCCTCACTAAAGACCCCACCAATTTGGTTGAACCTGTAGTTTGGTTCTTTAGATCACTCAAACTCGCTAGCTTCTTCAAGGTGCAGGTACATTCAGAATGGCGAAAATACATTATAGGAATAAAATTTCCACATAGGTATGCGTTTATGTGGTAAATATTGTGTAACTTAAGAAAGAAAGCTAGAAACAGTAGATTTAAACTGTTACAATTGCCAACAGACATGTGTCGAAATTTTACTTATGCATAACTTCTGCATCTTACAGTTGCTTCTTTTTTAAAACACCCGTAACTTTTTTGCCATTTTGTGATATCATAAAAGCAAGGAAGTTACATAGGCAAACAAGTTGGGGGTAAATTAATATGTTTTAGAAAATGTCGAAACTATCACTGTAAAAATTTTAGATTGTTTTTCATTTTTCAAAGTTAGGAAGAAAATTTGACTAATTATCCTGGTCTAATTTCTCACCCTGTATTTACCGTGTAAGTACGGAAATTAAATTAGTATGTGGTTCTGCACTTATGTTAGTTAGATGCTAATAAATAATAGAAAATTTCTCGCTTAAATTAATAGACTAGCGATAATAATGTTGAACAACAGGGTAGCATTGAGAAAATAGTAAACTCTGATTAGTTTGTTCAAACGCAAGGCGTATGGTGTTAAATTCCTGGTCAATCTAAATTTTACGCTAATGTTTTAAATTAATGTTCGTCAAATTCATGTTACATATTCATTACTTGTAACTTAATATGCGCAAACAGAGGGAAACGACTACTGCTTGCAGAAGACCTTGCTACAATTTATGCATGAATAGTTAAAATGTGCATATTTATAGAGCTGATAGAAAGATATTAAATTTTTAGCATAACATAAGTTATTCATTCGCTACACACGTCGCCCTGGTAACTCTAGCCGTTAATCCTAGACATTATAAAATATACTGGATAAAAATGGCTTTTAGCCACATGAAAACTGTGCAGTAAAAATCTACTGAACTAAAAAGGAGCGTTTTGAATTTTTAAAGAATTTAATTGAGCTTTTTTAATATAATTTAGAAATTTGGTGAAAAAATAATAATATGATTTATAACCGTTGATTGAGAATTTGTGTAAAAAGTGAGCTTACCTTAAAATAAAAATTGCTGTGGCAAAATATACAGTTACTACTGTTGTAAACTTAATAGTAAACTAATAGTAAAAATTGGTACTGAAACTAAATTCGTTGCCTCTTGGCGATTAACAGAGAAGCTGATAATTTCTTGTTACTGGATTGTAGTGTGATCTGTTAAAATCCTCTAACTCTATTTCTACCGATTCCTATTGTTATTATAAGTTCGAATTTCATTACACCGACTTTCCTTATGTATAGTCTGCTTGTCCTTAGGTGTCGTTAAAAAGGTATAGTCTATTTGTCCTTAAGTATTTGTACCGTTAAGTAAGTAAATCCATTCATGTCTTTGTGTTGACCTGTCACGAGTCAATGTTTTGCCTGCTTTATTAAAAAATAACCCGTTGTTGGATTGGTATCTCTAACCACCGCCGCAGACCTTGACGTTGACATTTTATTGTCAAGTTTTGCAGTGACCTTGGCACATGGCGCATAATTCATACGATTTCCGTTTTGGTCACTTTTATCAGCTGTTTTGGAAAAACAAGTTTTGTTTTCTTCACAGCACGAGGCAAGGACACCTTTTACTTTGGACATTTATCAGGATTTTTGGTGAAATGTTAGCGGCTTAGAGGTTAGATCGATTTGTGGAACCCTCTTTACGTTCTTTAAACATCCACGCACCGACCAAATAGATGGTATTACACAAATTAGGTATCCGTACTCAAGAAATGTGACATAGTGTCAGCTAGGTTGCCAGACACCCTGCGTGTTAATACGTTCCGCTACGTTCAGTTACGTAAGGCGGCAACCGCCTTTGGACGGATATAGTGTGCGTTGAGCAATTCGCCCATCTTAACATCGCTTTTGTTTAGTCCCTAATTTGATGTCTAATGTGTAAATTCTGTACCGCAACGAGGCAAATTACATCCTGCCTGAACTTCGATAAAGCGATTTGAATCCTGCATAAACCCCGGATAAACGAACACCGCACCATGTTGAAAAAATTCATAATATAGCTAGTGCACTCGGTTATTGGATGAGCCAAAATCGAAGGAAACCTGCCGCCTCGCAGACTTAACCGCATAGAACGAGTTTCGTTTTCTTGAACAGTATAGCGCACAAGATAAGTAGCATGATTTTCTATATTTCAATAGCTATAAGCACCTGAGTTACCTCATCCCGTAAGTAGAGTCTAAGAATTACGATTTGCTCTGCAAGTAGTTATTGGTTTATAGTAGAGAAACTTGGGTAAATTACTTACACTATTGTAATTAATTGTACAAGTAACTTCTCTTAGTGGATAGCATTTGAAGTATCTACATTCAAATAAAGTTTTTGTCTAATATTTGAATAAATATAAACGTCGGTGGCTAGTGTTAGTTATTTAGTATTCCAGAATTTAATTTACTATCTTTTGTAATTTGGATGACCCATTTCGAATGGACCTGCACCTTGCCGAAGTTCTAAATTACTAGAACAGGTGAAATGGCTTGCGTGTTCTAATGAGCTAAAGAGCCAAACTACAGGTCCAACAAAAGTAGTAGGGTCGTTAGTGAGGAACCAGACTAAGACAGGTCCCCGAAAGAGGGCAGCGGCTCTTTCGGTACTTAGATTGGCAGAGACCATAGGGGTCGGTATGGCAGTCCAAGACACACTACCGCGATGTGGAAGGCAACGGGAAACCACCACATTATCTCCCAAGTACACAGCGTACTTAAATTGTAACAAACATGATGGCATTCTCTGGGGTAAAAGATTCCGGAGTTAAAATAGTCCCCCATTCGGATATCCGGGAGGGGACTACTTCGGAGGATGCGATCGGAAAGTTAAAAATAAGAGTCGGGAACATTTTGCGAGTCGGAGCGTGGAATGTTAGAAGTATGAAGCAAGTAGGTAAGCTAGAGAACCTAAAAATCGAAATGAATAGGTTATCACTAGACATAGTAGGGATCAGCGAAGTTCGGTGGCCAGAGGCGGGGGATTTTTGGAGTGGAGACTTCAGGGTAATTCATACAGGAGCAGAGGACGGAAATTTGGGTGTGGGGATAGTTATGCGGAAAAAGATAGGATACTGGGTAGAAACTTACTTACAAAAGAACGAAAGAGTACTCATGGATAGATTAGAATCTAAACTGGTAAACACAGTAATAATACAAGTATACATGCCCACCTCTAGCTACAGTGACGAAGAGGTAGAAGCCATCTACAAAGATATCGAAGACATACTAAGATACGTAAAAGGACATGAAAATTTAATAATTACGGGGGATTTTAATGCTGTGGTAGGTGAGGGTAGGGAAGGAGCGGTAGTAGGTTTATTTGGTTTAGGCACGAGAAACGACAGGGGAAATAGGCTGGTAGAATTTTGCGACAAAAACAATTTAATCATCACAAACACATTATTTCAACATCATGCTAGAAGACGATATACGTAGAAGATGTCAGGAGATATAGGAAGATATCAAATAGATTACATTCTTTTTAGACAACGGTTTAGGAATCAAGTAAAGGACTGTAGAAGCTACCCAGAAGCAGATATAGATACTGACCACAACATCGTAATTATGAAGGCCGCACTTAAATTTAAAAATCTGAAAAAAAGGAACGGAAAAAGTCACTTGAACTTAGAGAAACTAAAAGATAAAGATATTCAAGTAAGATTCGAAAAAAAGTCAAATGAATTGCTGAATGATATCGGGAAAATATCTTAAACTAAGGAAGTAGAAACAGAATGGAATAATATTAAATCCAGCCTAGACATGGCGGCCAGAGATATTTTGGGGTATACACAAAAAGAAAATAAGAAACCATGGATAACAAAGGATATCGTGAATTTAATAGAAGAAAGACGAAAATACAAAAATAAATCAGTCGAAACAGGAAAACAGAGATACAAAGCCATAAAATGGGAAATTATTCGAAAATGCAGGAAAGCTAAAGAACAATGGATTAATGAAAATGCAAAGAAGTACAAACTAAGATGGAAATAGGAAAGACAGACGAAGCATACAAATTAATTAGAATGAATTTTAGGGATATAAAACCGTATAGCAAAAATATAAGGGACGCACAAGGGAACGTCATTATAGAAAACGTAGAGAAAGTGAGTAGATGGCAAGAATATATAGGAATTTATATGCAGGAGAGGAACTAACTGCATTAGAACAGGAATCAGACATTGAAAAGGATGACTTGGGATATCCTATACTTCGAGACGAGTTTGAATTAGCATTAAAGAGTCTGAAAATGGTAAGGCGCCGGGTACAGATAAGGTGCAAGCAGAAACTCTAAAAGCCGCTGGACAAGCAGTAACAGAACGTCTCTTCCAACTTGTAAGCTATATGTATGAGACAGGCGAGATACCCAAAGATTTCAAACGTAGCATCATAGTAACTATACCAAAAAAGAAGGGTGCGGATAGATGTGAAAATTTTCGAACAATAACTTTGACAGCACACGTGTCAAAAATATTAACTAGAATTGTGCAAAGACGAATGGAAAAACGAGCTGAAGAAATACTAGGAGAAGACCAATTTGGGTTTAGGCGAAACAGGGGAACACGGGAGGCTATTTTAGCTCTGAGAGTGATAATGGAGAAAACAATAGAAAAAGGGAAAGCATGTATATAGGGTTTGTAGATCTGGAAAAAGCATTCGACAATGTAAATTGGAAAAAATGTTTGAAATACTCAAAAGATTGGAATGAGTTATAGGGATAGACGAATAGTACATAGCTTATACAAAGAGCAAACAGCAGTAATAGAATTAGAGCAGGAACGTAGAGAAGTAAACATTAGGAAAGGGTGAGACAGGGATGTGCCTTATCCCCATTGATTTTTAACTTGTACATAGAAGAGGCAATGAATACTGTCAAATGCAGGAAGACATTTGGAATTACTATGCAGGGACAAAAATTGATATGCTTAGATTTGCAGATGATATAGCGGTATTAGCGTCTAGCAAGGAAGAGTTAGAAGCTGCTCTTAATGACATGGAAACGGTTCTAACAGAGATACGGTATGAAAATTAACAAAACTAAAACTAAAGTTCTAGTTTGCAAAGGTGGGGAAAATAAATCAAAAACAAGGATACAAGTATTTAACACGAACTTACAAGAGGTTAAGGATTTATGCTACCTAGGAAGCCAAATAACGCAAGATGGGAAAAGCACAAAAGATATAAAACAAAGATTAGCACAAGGTCGTGCTACATTTAACAAGAAAAAGCAACTACTGTGCTCAAAGACCACAAACATAGAAACAAGGAAAAGATTGCTTAAAACATATGTGTGGAGCACAGCACTGTACGGCTGTGAAGCCTGGACAGTAGGAGAAGCGGACAAGAAAAAGGTAGAAGCCTTTGAAATGTGGTGTTATAGGCGTATGATGATGATATCATGGACAGACAAAGTTAAGAACGAAGAGGTACTAAAAATGGTAGGGGAAGAAAGAAATATGTGGAAAACGGTAAAAAATAGGAGAGATAGGATGATAGGCCACATACTACGGCATGAGGGAATAGTGCGAAATATATTAGAAGCAGAGATAGGAAAAAAGAGAAGAAGAGGCAGACCTAGATTAGACTACTGCACACAGATAGTAAAAGATGTAGGCTGTAGAGGTTTCAGGGAGATGTGTAGGCTAGCCCAGAATAGAAATCAATGGAGGTACGCATCCAGCCAATCCCAAGATGGATAAACTAATGACGAAAAGATAACTGTGCTTAAACATGATGATTATTATAAGTAACTACAGAATTGGTTGGGCAATATTCTCGAATAATGTTAAGTGTGTGAAAGGATTTACTGGAAAACCATTATTTCGGCAAATGTCTAAGTGTTGGGGGATCTTGGTAGCCACAGGTTGCTTAACCTCCTTCACTGAATCTCGGTAAAATAGGGTATAAAATTAGAAAACAATAGAAAGGGAACGAGCTGAATACACATACTCCCTGAAAAGAAGAAAAAGAAGAAAACCACCAAAAACGCAAAATCAAAGTAGCTACTTATATAACCCTACATAAAAATAACTGAGTTGAAAACGAATCCGTGACTTTCAGTAAACAATGGATTCCATTACTAAAAGAAATAACAAAAGAAATAACAAATGAAAATCAAATGCATACAATATCTAGGTAGCATTGCAAGTTTTTCCTGGGTTTTCCTTGCAATATTAACATGAAATACAGCCTACATACATGATTTCTATTTATACATAAAATAACTAATTACATAAAAATAAGCATATTAACAATCCTTGTAAAACAGCATTGGTATCTGACAAGTATAAATCCACAATAAGGTTACCTTAAAACCATATACAATCTCCGTTGTACAGTATTGGTATCTGACAAGTGTAAACCCGCCATAGGGTCGCCTCAGATCCATATACAATCTTCATAGAACAACATTGGTATCTGACAAGTGTAAACCCGCCATAGAGTCGTCTCAGAACCATGTTAAAATCTACCAAAGAAGTAACTTAAATCATAGTGAATTTTCCCCCTCAAAATAAATATAAAAAAAACGACTACTTAAGCCTTTCAATAATGCAATCGCACACTTCTTTAATAACCATCCTCTCAATTGTATAAATAGAAACATGTTAAAAAAATGTTTTCCAATTCCAAGTTATTGAATTTATATAAAATTCACCAATAAAAATTAATTAGCTGATTTCACGTTAAGCGTATTGACTACCTAAAGAAAGCCGATCCCAAGTCGCAACACAAATTGAAGGCAATCGGAGAAATAGGGCATAAAACTGTAAAGCAATAGAAAGTGATCGAACTGCATCTAACAAGAAAGAACATAGCCTATGAGGAAAGACAACAAACATAGAATAAGAAGAAAATTGTTGAAAGCATATGTGTGGAGCACAGCACAGTATGCCTATGAAATACGGGAAGTCTGAAACGCAGACAGAAAAACGGCAGCAGCCTTTTGAAATGCTGTGCTTCAGATGTATGAGGACGATAGCATGGACAGACAAAGATAATAACAAATAAGTTACAGAAATAGTAGGGGAACAAGGATATCTGGGGATAAAGAGAAATAGTAGGGCGGAATACGTTCTAAGGCATTTTGGGGAATAGTATGTGATATATTACAAGCAGAGATAGGAAAAAAGAGGTAGATGTAGACCTAGATCAGACAGTTTTAGATGCAAACTGTGCATATTTCAGGGAAATCTGTAAGTTAGTTCAGAATAGGGAACAATGATGGTACGCGTCTAACCAGTTCTAGGACTGAAGACCTAATGATTATGATGAATTTGGATGACAGTTATTTTACACATTGCACCAACGGTTGCTTCTAACGCAGACAATAAAGGGTTGAGCTCGGGATATGATCATAGTGTAGGATACCGGCATTTTAGTAGGTAAGTATATTAAACCTAGCAAGTCGTTCACCGTGTGTAACTGGTCTAACCTAGTACTACGTCTGTCATTAGTTTAAAGAATGAAAACTAAATTTAACTACTACTCCTTAATTGTTTTGCGTTAGCCTAACTTAACCACTAAATCAGATAATGTGTTGCACACACGTTTTATATTACCCTGCTACCAACTTTTTGTATATATAAGGTATAGCTGCAAGATTGCAGTATGGGTTGTATATTCTATTATTACCGTTTAATACTTACTTAGGTACTTTGGGAATGCGTTGTAAGGGTGTTATAAATTTAGAGTAACACTTACTGATAGAACCGTAATTGTGTTATTCATTCTTCTTAATCTTCTTTGGGAATTACACCACTCATAGTTTTTAAATTCTAACGCAGGCAATAAAGGGTTGAGCTCGGGATATGATCATAGTGTTGGTAGGATACCAATAAAGATGAATTTAAAAACTATGAGTGGTTTAATTCCCAAAGAAGATTAAGAAGAATATGTTATTCATGTCGGGTAGCATGTCTTTTTTTCCTGTAGTAATTTTAGTATCTAGGAATTCTTGGCGACAATTTTTTGAACCGTTCGGGATTTGAGAAAGCAACGTATCACTACCGAACCCCTTAATTAGAGTGTCACTATCTGGTAGTGAAACACCACGGTGTTTTACTTTGTAGTCCGTTTTAGTAGGAATATTTTTTAGTTTGTTACCTTTAGAGGCAGAGATGCACTTCTCTAGAGGACTACATTTGAGACTTGTTGTTCGGGTCTGTTTTGACGCCTTGTGGTTCACGATACCCATCGAGGGATTATTGCGGACATTCTGTACATTAATTTATTTTAACTTTTTTTTTTTGGAGTACTATAGTTTATATTATTTTTGGCTAACTAGTTTTATTTATTAGCTGTATTTTGTGACGAGTGTTTACAGTGTTCATTCCAGAGTGTGAAAAGTTGTGGTGGCCACATATTACTGCTGGCAGCTGGCTTATTCTCCATGGACCTGCTAGTTTCTTTAGTCTAACTCAGGATTCTAATACTTCGTCTTGACAGTTTCATGCCAACCCAGCTGCTGAAGCACATAACTACGTAAAGGTTGTAGAATGAAAAAATCCATTTATTCATTCACTTAATTTCCTACCACTCAGATGAACCTCCCAATATCTGCGATCAATAACTATTTTTTGTGATGATAGGATACATCGAATCAAGTTTCTGGGACACCAAGTATTTTTTTTCTAACGATAAATACGGCAAAACTATACTAATTTAGCATTTTATACATTACCATGAAAATTCCACTTCTTTGAAACAACATTTTAAATAAATATTATTTATAATTAAACCTAATTTATAAGTTATTTAAACCCTACTGTAAATAAAACTCCGAAAAAGAATTAAAATGCCAAAAATAATTGTAAGTAAATTAACTCAATTTTTAACCGTGTACTGGAATTTGTTAATTTGGCGATTTAAAATGCAGGAAGCTGTAATTAACGGTGTCGATATGGCGCAGCTCACCATATTGGTGCATTAGTGTCTCCTCAAACGGCCACCAAAAGCTCATCCATTAAAAAGAAACATTCGAAATATATTACATGGTAACATTAGTTACTAATATCGCCGCGTTTAATGCTCGAAATATGATTATAGGGAATTTTATATTATAACCGATGACTGCAAAAGAAAAGCCTTCAGCTCATTAAAAACCTAGGAGCAATTAATGTGAAAATATTAGTTGTTCATTCTGGAAGGAACAAATTAATTAATGACTAATTTCCTTGCAATGCATCTCATCAGATTAATGAGATTCGGGTATATATATATATATATATATATATATATATATATATATATTATCGTGTAATTTGTAGGATAAAAATAGATAAATAGGTCATAGGTCAACTTAGCGTACGTACATATTGTTTATAGAAAATTTAATTAGGCGTGGTAGATATTTAAGGTAACGATTATTCAACTTAAGGTACAAATTTAGATTGAATTTTATTATAGTTTCAGCTTTGCATTTATTTATAAAGAAATATTATAACATTTATAGAATAGGACGATAAATGTCAAACATCTATCAACAAGAGCAATTAGTTTGTGTACAGGATAAAAATGCCGCTTTAATAATAAAACAGTGTACAATGGTTTAAAAGCTTTTAGAATTTGCTTTAGCGTAGGATCGATAATTTTAAGAGCATCTGTTAATAATATAGAAACATTTCAAGATCGTTTAGCGTAAAATAGTATTAAAAACACGAGCTCGTTATGGATAGAAAATAAAATTAATAATTTCTACGAATGTAAAGGAACGTTAAAGACAAACACGGATTGATATCACAAACAAGGCCGGACGTTGTTACAGCACATAACAGAGGGACATGCAAAAATCGAATATCAGTTAGACTTCGTAACAAACAAGGGAACAGGGGTGGTTTTGAAGCTATTAGCGAGAGTGAGATGAAAGATGTTTGTATCGATTGAAAATAGGGAGAGAAATTAAGAAATATAATTGGACGTTACAAGTGGACGCGTAACAATTTAAAAGTTAGAGAGGTCACTTATCCGAGTGGGGTTCGTAATAACGAAACAAGAGGAATAATGGTTGTATGTGAAAGGAGGAAAGAAGAATTATGTTCGTTTCAATTCTGAGGCGTGATCCAGCAGGATCCGTTGGACGGGTAGGATGGATTGTCTCGGTATTTTCTGTGTGCGTGCGTTAAACTTCATGGAGGGTGAAAACCGCTGATGTTCTAGGTAGAATTTTGTGGCGGTTATGCTTGGAGTTTCAAGAAGGGAGCCGACGGTTGACAATACTGGGAATTTCACTAAAAATAAAATTATATTTTATCTAGTTAAGAATAACGCTTTAATCTTTATAAAAATGCGCTAGCATATGTATAATTACAGTACAACCAATCTTTTGCTACAATTAGTAAGATGAAAATCATTTTGCATTTTGCAAAACCATACAAAAAGCGGAAATTTTAATTAGCTAAATTGACCCGTGTGTGTTCAACAAATTCATTTTTAAATAAAGAGTTTTTCTTGAAGATTTGCGATTCATAAAGAGAATACGTCGTTTTAGTAGAACTGTTTGAAGCCCAATTATTTTCATTAATAAATAAAAATTTATTTAAAAAACTTGCGCGAGCCAGCAAAATGTCGTAAAATAGAACAGAGATAAGATAACGCGGGGTTTAAAGCTTTAATTGTCATACGTTTGACCATACGAGAGAAAGAGATAGTTGAGGATAACTTCGTGCATTAGGCAAGGAGAAACAGCGCCTTTTACGATAAAACATAAATCATAGTTGACGCTAATTAGACCATTAGAATCGTGAAATTCACTGAGATATTGTATTATGTAGGTGATTAAGATTCGAGTTTAATCTCGAAGATTCGGGAAAATGTGAAGTAGTTAGATAATTTTATATAAAAGCCGGAATTTAATTCGAACGTATTTATTTGTAAATTCACGATTCATTTAGGACATCGAACATGTTACTTTGAGAAAAAGTCATTTAAATGTATAAATATTGAACATAATTATTTTGAAACACTACGAGAATTGAACAATCTTCGACTGATAATCATGATGCAAAAGAATACACTGAGGTAATTAATTGAGAAATGAACTTTGAAAATTAAGATTCAAAATAAAGATTTAAAATTACATAAACAAATTGGAAAACTGGGATTTTAACGTCAATTTTAAAATGGAAATGGAAGGTGTTTAATATCGTTAATTACAAGTTAGATAAACACTATTTGATTTCGCAAGTATTGATTTTAGATTTCTTTGTTGGTAACTTGTATTTGAATATTTTGTCATTTGAATTTATAGTAGAATAAGTTCTCTTTTTAATTTCGTTTTGTGAACGGATATATTAACAGAATGTTTTGAAGTCAGAGTTCGAAACATTTTGATCTTTAATAGATAATCTGTGGAGCATTATTGGCCTATTATTCTGTTCTAACGGGATAGTTAAGGACAGGTAAATTATCCACAAAAAAGAGATTTGAGTTCTGTAAATTTTAACTAAGGATAATGTTAGTAATAATCAGTAATAAATTTATGTTTAAATTTAAGCGGTAAATTGTTTTTTAAACTGCTTTGTTTGAAAAAAAAATTGATTTAAATGTATAGATGTTTTTTGAGATTGTTGTGTTTTATTTTACTTTGTAAATTCCGTTAACCTAGTCAGGCAAAGAAAAGAATAAGAAACTAAAATACAATTTCAAATTTACATTTTTGTATCGTGTCACAGTACTCTTTTAGCAATGTTTCTATTCACTTGTTTAGTCGTTCAAGCTTTCGACTAATTTATTGTCTTTATCAGGAATCTAAAAACAATACATATGGAAATAAATATAGATATATATAACATCTTAAAGTTACTTACGGTTAAATAAAATTTTTTAAAAACCAAAAATCTGATCAACGAACATTATTATTTTACAGATTAGATGATTTTATCGTTAATAAATTATAATAAAAAAAAGAAATTCTTAAATTTCCCCTTTTCTATACATAAATCTATACTTAAGTAACGTAGAGTACATTTATTACTTACACGCTTGTATTAGTTAATAACATTTGCTGTATTTGTACCTTTTATGATATCTAGTCTTTTGTGCACTCTTATCTGTTTTCGCTCTGGTCTATCTTCAAAACCTGTGATAGCATTGCTGAAATTATTAAATTCATTAGTTTTAGTTATAATTGTTGTAAACCGTACACTTTGTGAACAGTTTTGTTTTCTGTAAAATAATAATTTTCGTTGATCAGGTTTTTAAGATTTTTAAAAAAATTTAAACCGTAAGTAATTTTAAATTGTTGTATATATCTTTATTCATTTCCATATGTATTGGTTTTAGATTCCTGGTGAGGACGATAAATTAGTCGAAAGCTTGAATGATTAAACAAGTTTTTTAATTAAATACACGTTGTGACTGCTTACCTAATATTAATTTTTGTATGAATAATTGGACCAGTCGAAATATTGCAGCTTATATATACCTGTATGTATATATATATATATATATATATATATATATATATTGATGTGATAAGGAGATCACAGGACCATTAATACTCAAATTCTATCAATCAAACCCACCCAAAGAGAAAGAAACAGAAAAAAATTGAAGTTTCCGGATATTTACTTTTTATGCACCCTATATAAATATAAGCGTACTTCATTGCCATTAAAATGCAGAACTATTCATTTCATTTGCGTCATTACAAAACATAAAAAGAAGCCCTTATTAATCGTGTGATTAAAAATCCCGTACAGAATGTGAAAAAGATCATAAAATGGATATAAGCTTAAAAAGCCAATTTTTTTAAATTAATTTATTTCAATCGTTGATGATTACCTAGTAAAACGAGTTTGATTTTAAAATAGGTACGTTTGTTATTGCAAACATTAAATCCAAATTTTATTGGGGTGCAAAGCAATCGCGAACTTTAATAATTTTTTCGTGTAATACTTAGTAAAACGAGTTTCAATCCTTAAAATATAAAATACAAACGAAGCCCTCATTAATTAAAATACTAAATAAATTTTCTGTGTAAAATATGCATTAGAATACGTTTTACTAATCGCACAGCCAATCTCTTTTTACAGTTACTAAGATGCAAATCTTGTTGCATTTACAAAACCGTTAATAAAGCAATTGAACTTTTAATTCATTAGGTTATTATACTGAAATCTGTATTTAGTTAGCATACAAATCAACCATAAAGAAAGCAAACGTGTACTTAAAGTATTTTTCCGTGTATGTATAATATCAAAAATAAAATATTCTTGTTCAAAATAACACTGTGAATTATTATTAATCCAGATCTTTCATGAATAATAAAGAAAAATACGTCATTTTTACTAGAAATGTTTTTAAAAGTCGGTAAATAAATGAATACCCGATTCTAAGAACACGACGATTAAATACGCCATAAAATAGATAAGAATTACTTATAGTTCTCCGTGTAGCAATAAGAAAGAGGAAACAGCACATGAACTCCGTGCATTAGTCAAGGATCGACAACGCCTTGCGATGTTAGTAAACCATATTGGCCGAGGTGGTTTGACACTACTTAGATCATTAAAGCAGTTAAATTCGCAGAAAAATTACATCGTACAGGTCACTAATACTTCTAAACGGTCCAGGAAAGATCTAGAGAGGGTGACGTAAAGTGATAATTTTAATATAAAAGACGGAACCTTATTAGAGGTATTCACTCAAAATTTATTTATTCAAGATTTAATGCCCGTTTTATTTTTTCTAAAACCAATCAATATATAACGTTGAGTAAAGATTGACCATGCAGAGTCGCAATGAAACGTATATGTTTGTAACTGATAAGAATATTATAATATGAGTTATTTAAATTATTGTACAAAATGAAACAAATACGTTTTGAATGATTTGTAATCAATCTTTTCGGCGCTCCACCATTAACAATAGAAGATGAAGAGGCTTTAAACGAATATGGAGAATCTTGTACACTGATATTTTAACGTCAGTGTAAAATGGAATCAGGAGGTATTTAATACCGCTAATTACAGTGGAAATAAAATTCCGATAAGCGTTATGTTTTGCAAATATAAAACTTTTGGTTTTTGTTTTAATTGATAAAAATAATTGAATATTTTGTAAATTAGATTTAGCATAAGCTCTTATTTTATTATTTGCGTAAGGATAATTTACTTCAAATTTTGAGATCAAAGTTTGAGGTATTTTGACCATTACTAAATAGATTATCTGTCAGGGATTATTGGTCAATCACCCTTACAAGCTTGTTAATAACGGAAGGGTGCATTATCCCCTATTAATTAAAAGCGATGTGTATCTGTTAGTAAAGTTTAGGTAAGAATTTTAATTATCTTCTGTATGAACTGGTACTGTGAATTATTTTATAAACTGTTTTGTATGAGACAAAATGTGTTTGAATGTATGGATATTTTTTTGAGATTGTTGTGTTTTATTTCATTTTGTAAATTCCATTGAACTAACCAGGCAAGAAAAGGAGAGCAAGATAATAACTTCAAATTTTCAATTGCGATACCGTTGTCAGTACACTTTTAGTGGCTCTCCAACGCGTGATCGTGTCACACCAATATATACAAGGTGATTTACAACTTTATAGTAATATTTTAACTGATGCTTAAGTATGGGCTATAGTTTGATAGTTACCCAAAAAGGATATTTTCAAAAACTAAAATTAAACCGGGTGGTTTTAGGGTATGTATAAAAATAAAGAGGTTACCCACCACATGCTCAAAGTAAAATCCCTTGGTGGGTAACCTCTGGTATACTGTTTAAGCTGTATTACAAGTCAATCTTAAAGGTTTATGGTATAGTTTGTGGTTTAAAGTTTGTAAACCCACAAACTGATGTGTTTTATTAATAGCTATGCCAATGTCATCGACGGACGCTTCAAATAATGTTTATTTGTTACTCGCATTGTTACTGCATTCCTTGAGTTTCAATACAAATTATGGGTGTTCTACTTTACAGGTAGCGGTTTTGATCGCCGACGCGCACTAATAATTGCCCCACCTGGTCCGGTTACTGCGATTGAAAAGGTATACCAATCTACATTTTAAAAGTATTTAGGTATATACAGGATAATTCACACGCAAATGCTGACCAAAACTTGCGTTCTTTTAAATGAAGCATTCTGTAGAGTTTTGCGTATTTGGATGACCGTGACATTTACAACTAAAATCGTTTTATGTGGCTAAAAATAACCGTTTTTGGAGATAGTATTGCTCTAATACCGAAATAGGGGCAATTTTGAAATCTTCTTGCTACGGTTCTAATCAAGATTAGTCACCTTATAAAATACGTATTATACTTTTCGACAACGCGTAATGTTATACATGGCAATTACTTTACACAAATTTACCTATTCCCGATATTTTCAAATGGAAACCCTGTATATACTCTATAAACTAGTTTCTTGTGTAAAGTGGATAATAAACGATATAAGGTTTTATAAGCGTTCTTGAGATATTGAAACTTATGTAAAAATATTTAGAATAATAATTTACTAAAATCACCAGGTGTAACGTAAAAGGCAGGCGAACATTACAACTTTAGATCAATTGCATCAAGATTCTTATATGTTTGTTGAATAATTAATGAATTGTTGTATGTGTGCTTCTCATTATCAAAGTTTGATTAAAACTAATTTTTCTAAACAAAAAATGGTTGATATGATATTTACATTTTGCGATGCTCAAAAAGATGCATTGCTTGCTAGCCGATTGTACGTTCCATGGTATTCAGAAAGACGCCTATCAGCGAAAATCGAGTTTTAGTGCTGCTGAAAGATTTAAAAATCTAGAAGGTTGTGTTATTCAAATCAGGTTAGGATAAGGGCCGATGCAGAAGTTAAGTTTCAAGTTGTGGCATCTCTGCTTGAAAACCAGTAAGTTACATCCAGAGCGCCAGAGCAGCAAGAATCTGGATCTATTGGAGGGTTTGTTATCTGTACCATATTGAGCATTATCAAGCGTTAACGGAAATATAGATTTTAAAAATCGCGAAACTTTAAACCAATGGATAACTAACAAAATTAATGAAGAATCCAATTATGCTGTTGATGACATTCTGTTTATGGATAAAAGAACTTTTAACGATAATGTAAACTTGAATATACATAATCATCATTACGAAGATTCACAGCTTAAGAGTTACCGACCACAATTTTCGATAGCCACTTAATGTATAGGGTGGCATATTTGATTATAATGTGATTTGCACTTTTCTTTTTCTTTGATGAAAGTCCCTCTGGTAAGAGATATTTAAATTTTCAGAAACTAATTTATTTGGTGCTGTGGAAGATATCGGTGCAGAAAAAATCCGTACGATGTGGTTCCAGTACGATGACGTCTCTCTTCTTGATTAAACTTTCAGAATGAAGTGGAGAGGGTGAGATTTTGTATTAAACTAAGGCTACGTTAACAATGATGTTTAGGAAGTTCCTCCTACCACTATAGAAGATATGAAGAATAGAATAAACGCTGCACTTGAATTGATTACACCTGAAGTGTTATACTCAAAAGTTCTTTTTCTGACCGTAGTCAAAACTGTTGGACTCGACATGGGTAGGCAATAGATTGAAATTTATTTATTGTTGCGGTGGCTTATTTATTTATTTGTTCACGATTACTTGTTCCTTATAATTTTTATGTTAATTTTGAAGTACTTATTTAATTAATTTTTTAGTTTTTGTTTGTTTTCCAGTTCAATTTAAATATTACTTGCTGTTAACAACATTTCAATCTAATAGATTTTACATAAGTATCAATATCTTTAAAATTGTACGCATTACGCCCATAAAACCTCATATCGTTTATTATCTATTTTTTACGAGAGATCAATTTGTAAAAAATACATAAATGTTTCAATTAAAAAATCTAAAATAGTTACATTTAGTATAAAACAATCGCTTTGATAGCATTACGCTTTGCTAGAAAAGTTTGGTACGTATTTTATTAGTCAACCAATAATGAAAATCGATGGCGTAAAAAGATTGACAATTTTTGATTACAGCCATAGCCACGAGGTTTCAAAGTTGATTCGGTTTCGACATTAGAGTACCAATATTTCCAGAACAACTACATTTGGCCACCTTAAAGCCTTTTACCTTTTAATTGTAAATGTCTGGACGAATTCGATTATGCAAAAATATACAGAATGTTGCTTTTAAAAGGACACAAGTTTGAGTCTGCAACTTTTTGAAATATTCCTGTAAGCAACTAAACATTTTTAAAATGTCGATTGAAGATTAACCCAATTAAAGTTTGATATCTCTAAAGGTTGAAAAAGAATTCTCAACAAACGTCAACACTGTATAATTAATACTGTGATGTATATTTTTAAGGACAAAGATTTTATAACCGTTCACATTACCTTAAAGAACATAACTCACCGACTCTCACACATTTTAGTATCCTGCATTGTCTAGTAGCTATTAGTCTGAGGAATTCTGCTGATGCAAATACCTATTAATTTATTTATTCATCCAAACAAGTCGTTACTTAATAGACCTTGTATTGTATATTAACATTCCCAAATTATTTTAGTTTGGAACTGAAAACATTTAAAAATCCATAAAGTAGTCTTTGAGTAACTATCATAGAGATTCCTGAAAATTATCCAAAATAGACCTTGGTCATGAACATTTACCATAAAATCCATTGTTTAACGAAGCCATTTAAATTATATCATTCTGCTGGTGATGGCATAAATAATTAGCTAATATTTATGTCATGGTCATTTGTTTAATAATATTACTAACAGCAACGTCAACGGCAAGGTATTTGTTATTTATTTGTTATTTTTTAACAAAATTGTTTATATACTCTTTAGTAGTCGTTTTATTTAGGAACAAATATAAAGAAAAGGACTAAAATACTACGTACTACATTTACTATCTTTAACTGTTATTTAAAAGAAATGTTTAAAGTAGGTGTTGATAATAGATGATATTGAAATTAAATGTCGGAAACCTTCATAATGAAAACTACATTGTTACGTGGACGTCAAACTGTGCTTTACAAGGGTTAACAAATAATCGGGCATCATCCTGTGATAAGCATTATTTTACTATTATTATTATTTTATACTATTTTATACTATTATTTTACTATATCCGTAACAGGTACATTTGTGATTAGAAGTTCTACGTTAGAGCTATCGCGTACACGTATCATTGGGATGAAGAGCAATATTTAAAATGAGCTAGATAGGGTGCATTAGTTTAATCACGCGACTAACTATTGTCAGAGCAAGTAGTTAAATGGTTTGTTAGGTATACAAATCTACTGTACTTAATATATATTTTTTACTGTGATTTTTGAGTGTAAAAAGGGAAATAATATTTCATTGGGTTACTTATTTTGGGATTCAACATGCAAAAACAACAAATTTCAATTTGAAACGCTTTTCAAATCGTTAAGGTAGAAATTAATAATTTTACTGTAATATTTTAGGAAGCTAAAAATTAATTTTCATAATCCTGCAGATGTAAATATACATAAGGTATAGCGTATATAAAATAGCATTTCAAATTTGAAAGTTATAAACATATTTTAACAGTCGTATTTAAGTATAAGAATATTTTCCGAAAGCTTTTAGAACGTGAAAAGGCTGAAGCGAGCATCTAAATTTCAATTATAAACTAATTTAACCTTCATAGTTAAATTATACCAAAGCTGGAGGTATATTTTCAAAAGCGTTTCTAAGATTTCAAATCGTTTAGTTTACAAGCAAGGTTGGCCGTTACATTATTTACGAGAAGTTGTGAAAGTGTGTTGAAACAGCCTTCCTAGTATTAAATTAAGTAAGTGGAAGCGTCGCAATTTTTGTGTAGTTTTAATTAGGGGAGAAAACGTTGCACAAATAACAAGCTAATTCCAGGTAGTGTTGGTTACCGCAGTCAATTAAGGATAGATTTATAGCCTCCTTAAAAAAATATAAAACTTGAATTGGAGAGGGCGATTTCGTCAGTTACAACAAAACTTGCAAACAAGGAAACAGGAGAGATTATTAAATAAAATATGTACAAGTGAGATAGGTGTAAATTGAACGTTAACGTTCGTTGACAATGGGAAAGACAGATGAAGTAGAGGATAGTCGCTTTAGCGTGTATGTTAAAACAAAATGAGGATAACACGTGTTATAAATATAAGGTAGTGAAGTGAGAACAAATTGATAGTTAAACAAAGTGGAGTGAGTACAAAGTAAGAGAGAGGTAATTTTGGGGCGTAGGTTGAAGTGAGATAGATACTACATATGTTGCATTAGGTATGTAATTTAAACGTTTACTTTGTCAGTTGGGGTGAATATACAAGAGTGGGATTATTGAAATTCGACGAAAATCGGTTAGTTAGGCGTACGTGAGTGTGTGATGTTCAAGTAATTTTCGAAGAAGTGAGTTGCGGTTGGAAAGAAAATACGGAAAAGGTCTACGTAAGCCTGTTGGTGTGGTCAATTTCTAGAATTTCGGTGGAGATAGGAGTTGTTTGTGTACGTTAGTGAGAGTTTATTAAGGATCGAATGTTTGTATTCTAGAAAGTATGAAGAATTCTGACATGCTTTGAAGGGGGAAAAAGGATATATAAACACCAAGAGATGGTTGTGGGGCTCCCTTAGTCTCCTACTTCGAATAGCGTAAAGCTTTCTTTTAGTCTACAACCAGCTGATGACTACAATAGTAAAACACTTTAACGAGTTGAATAAAAGAGTACTCTACGTAAGTAAAGATTGTTTTAATTTTAATTTGCACTAAGTGTGCAAAAGTATACAAATGGAAATACAGTAGATGCCAGTGATTGGTCAATTTGGTTGTGTACCAACAGTCGATGGTATTAGTAGCAGAGTTTGGGGAATTTGGAGGCATCTTCAATATGGTAGATGAGTTGATTTCGTGTTCAAATGGTTGCAGCTGGCAGTTGTGGTTATTGCTAGTCAGGTTGGGGTGTTCCTGATGCCGCAGTCTCTGAGGGAATGATAGCAGGCTGTATGCATTGATAGTATCCAGGTAACTGTTGCTTTTTATTGCCTACGTGTATAAACTGATGTTTAATGACCTTTGTGCATTGTGGGTATAATTTATGAACAAAAAGGACAATCTTGGAAAGAGTTACAGATTGAACTTTGTCTATTGTATTATTTTACTGTATTTTTATGTGGGAATTTATGTTAAAAAAAGGTTTAGGATATTAGTAATATTTGTTTTGTTTGTACGAAGTAAAAAGAACTTTTGCTGTTTGATGTGCGAAAGTAACACGCAAGGTTAAGGTTTTACTGGGAGCTCTTATTAAACCAAGGCTAAAGTAAAACATGTGGTAAAGTCCTGTTACTTTCTCGGATACTCAATTGGAAATAATTAATCTGGGTAATTATTGATCCCGAAATGTATTATTCCAAAACGGGATGTATACAATGTATAAATAATGTGTGAACGGGGAGTTTACTTATGATTTGACGCGCATTTTTCTCTATGTAATAAATGTATGTGATTTACCATAACAGCTATGTTTTTTAGTAGTTAGTGAATTGTAGAAAGCAGCTGAGCAGAGCCGTGGCAAACGTCATTGCAAAGCAGAAATTTTTAAGCTTTTTAGGTATATAAGTAGCACCGAAGGTTGGTAGCATTTTGGCACCCAGGAACGAGGGACATCATCAAAACCATAGTTCGAAACAGAGCATATATATATATATATATATATATATATATATATATATATTGCCTGTGATTGCCTCGCGTTGCTCGTTGCAAATTTTGCTGTGGTACGCCTATGAGTAGAATTCGCCACTAAAATTATTGAAAATGCAATGGGAAAATAGGAAATTACTATTTTACCTTCCTATTCCTTGCCTGCCTAACTCAACAGAATAAAAAAATCTTTATGTACGTATTTAAGACTTTCGTTACAAGGTTACAAGACCAATTCTATTATTGCCAGAAAATATACTGGTTGATCATTAAATGTTTAAAATTACACACAATGCCGTATTACCTTACTTTATTTTTTGTTTAGGATAGTTTGATCTTAATTATAACTGTATTGTTGACCGCATATCTGTAATTTTTAGTTTTATATTTGTACTACTAACCATTAATCTTTAAAATGAAGTTAAATTAAAGAATATAATGATTTTTAAATAGTTAATTAGTGAAAAATTCATTAAGACCGATATCGGTATCTATGAGAAGAGTATAAGGCAAGATTTCTAATAATTTAGTATTTGGATAGTAGCAATATGGAAAATCAAAATAGTCATAGTGTATACTACATCTGATTTTCCAATACTCCTCCCGAAGGTACTGCATTGACTAGGAAGCGAATTTTTTTTACTGAAAAATTTTGAAATTTGCCAAACCCCTGCTCTTCCAAGCAGGACCTACATTTTACCTCTCATCCGAACGAGAAGGCATTTTTGTGAAAAATGCTCATGTAACATTTTTCAAGCGGACCGTATAGGGATTTAAACCCGGGAATTTGGGCCTATTAGTCACACGCATACCAACTACGTCACAGAACCGGCTGGTAATAGTGTACAGTATAATTTAGGCAAGGGCCGGTATCCTTGTGGCCACGTCCTCTATGTTCCACCCCAAGGTACTATATCGGGTTTAAACGCAAATAAACGTGTTTCGAATAAACCTAACTTCAAAATTGAATAATCATGAATATTATGTGCAAACTACAACTAAAATTGGAGTTTAAATAATGGTTTCCCTAGCGTTGCCTTTGGAAAGTGTCTGACCAACAAGACACTAGCAAAGGTAAAGGGCAAGAGATCCGAAATACCGGATTGCAGCCCCAGCTGTGCTTACCGGTGTGATCTGAAGGGCCATACTTAAAACTATCTAAATCTAGCTAAATAATATGGTACCAGTGTACAGCTAACTGTCCGGAAAAACTGATACGTTTCGTTTTGTATAAGATATGGGGAACTCACTTCCATTATACACTTTTAAGCATTGGGGAGCGCATCCTTCTTAATTTAAAAAAAAAAATTTTATTAAATAGAAGTCTGTCCATAACCTAAGTGAGAGCTTCACTAATATGTGTTATTCGACTCAATATTAGACATTTCTTATATAATGTTGAAACTACACCTCCTCACAGATTTGATCGCGTTCCAATGAGTTACAATATATTCCTATATTTCTTTTTGTCTACTACCGTAACGTATAGGAATATGTATCCTCAAAGACAGACAAAAAAGGGAACCTTAATTGAACGAACTAACAAATGATGGAAAAAGCAAGTAGAACATAGAAACGAAGCTGTAAAGCATGCTAACAAAAAACCCAAGCGAAATTAATGAAAATTTTCATAATCATGACTGCAGGATAAGATTGTGCGCTATACTATTGTATAAGAGACATTGCAAAAGTTAGTTCATGATGTTATGCTATGCATTTGCGAACTTGGATCTCAAATTCAAGAAGGCGTACTTTAACGCGATTAAAAATTCATCAAGGAATTTACTTCAGAAAATCGGGGATTTTGTTTTCATCAATTTTGTCAATAAACAAACAAATACCAACAGCAAAAACGTACGAATTGACTAGTTCAATTAATGAAGGAGCTTAGAGCTGATATCTTTCCTCCTCTCTTTCATCATATTTAGAGGGCTTCGAAATGCTTTTAAGTATTGCAGCTTTCTAGCAATTTGTTATCGAATATTGCAAGTATATTCTAAATTGGAACTACAGTTTTAGTCATAATCCTCAAATAACATCTAAAGAGAAAACAAAATAGCCATTAACCCTCATCCTTCCAACCTATTTTTCTTACGATGACTACCAGGTGGGGTGCACCTGTATCCCAATTGTTTGAAGGCCTCAAACAAATTAAAATAGCCATTTTTTGTTATTGTAAAGACACTGGACGTTTATTGACATATAGAAAGGCCAATGCTATGGAGCGAAAACTTTATTTAATTATCATAGTATCAAATACAAAAATTTATAAACAAGTTAAGCATTGCAATTTGACAAAACAATTTTTTGAGGAAAGTTTAGCACAATCAAACTTTTTGCAGAGTGTAGACTGTTGTCTTCTCTGTCGGTCGCGTTTTCTGCAGTAGAGATAACAATGGTCTTGTCCTTTTGTTATAGTTGCTATTATGTTCATAGTGGGTTGGTTATTTTGTACATCTGACACAACTTGTATATATTTGTTGTTGAAACGACGAACGATATTTTCTTTTCTAAGTCGTTTCCAACAGCGGCAGAAATTTTCTTCGTCCATCTTTATCATTCTCTTTCTATTTGGGATTGACGAACATCCATACCTTGAATGCATTGATGGCAGCTATATTCAGAATATCATAAAATAGGGATGATGATCATCTGTTGGTCTTCCTTTGTGGTGAATATTGTTGAGCAAGCTGATCACCTAAATCAACAGCTACTTTGGTTTTGTTGCATCATCATCATCATTAGGTCTTCAGTCCTAAAACTGTTTGGACGCGTACCCTCATTGTTTCCTAGTCTGAACCAACCTACACATTTTGCTGAAATTTGCTCAGTTTGCATCTATCCTTATCTGTGTGCGAAAGTCTGATCTCGGTCTACTCCTACCTACCTTTTCTATCTCTGCTTGTAATATATCCCGTACTATTTCCCAGAAATGTCTTAGAACGTATCCTGTCCGTCTATTTCTCATATTTTTTCGTTTTCCACAGATATCTTTATGCTTCTACTATTTCTACATCCAATTTATTATTAACTTTGCCTGTCCATGCTACTGAAACGAGCTACTGCTACCGCGTTTCTTTAATTTAAAACAAGTAATAATAAAGATCTTTATTACTCACTGTTTACAAGTCTAATTAACAGTATATGCCTTATTTATAGATGTTTTCAGTTCACTTAACAATGAAGCACTATTACACTAATGAATTTACAAGCACTAATATCTTCTTAAACTAACTTCTTTACCATAGGTCCATTAACAACACTAACACAACTATTTGTTTATACACTTCTATTTATTTATGTATACTACAAGCTGCATGTACGTTAGACACAGCATATAACATTTATGTATACTTCTAAAAGCTCAAACTATTATTACTATACAACGTTATAATTTATATTAGACATTCTAGTATAGACTGACTCGTGCATTTCTTAGCGGTCTTATATATACTCAGATTTAAAGATATGACTCATCTTCTGGTAATTATGAGAAGCTTCCCGGTCTGGCGAGAATGAACGGTGCTGGCGGCGTTTTGTGTGTTTGATTGCTAGAAGCATTCTAGAATCCTGAAGACTATGCAGACCCTACAACGCTTGTGTGTTTGACGGGTTGCCTAATAGTAGCTCGCAACACTACCATCCTTATACATCTGAAGTACAACATTCCAGAAGGCTTCTATCTCTTTCTATCTGTTTTCCTACTGCGCCTATTTCATAGATGTACTGTGCTGTGCTCCACACTATGCTTTGAACAGTTTTCTTCTTGTATCTATATTCATTGTCTTTGAACATAGCTGCTGTTCCTCCTTGTTTGATGCAGTTCGGTCACCTATTGTTTTATAGTTTATACCATTGGTTTTGTTGCATGACAATATAATTTTGGGCTTGTAATCTTTATCTTCTCCTATCATCGGTGTGTTGGATCGATAGCAATATTACTCTCTATTTTTGTTTTGGTCACGTATATCAGAGTACGATTGTATCTCTACACAAATAGAGAAGAATTTTTAAGTTTATATGGTTTATGAAGCAAATCTATCGTATAAAGTAAGCAGTTTATTTACTACGATTAAATGCTCTATCTATATTGGTATGTTGAAAACTTAATTTATTAAAACTTAGAGGAATAAGATTTTGTGACAAGTATTTGTAACAACACAACTTTCATAACTTTATATTTTGTATTTTTATTATGTTGAACCCTTGATTCGCTTTGTTCAGCCTACTTGATATACAAACTCCTTGAGTACAGTTTTTAACATACTTTGAAATCGCAAATAAAATGAATGTATATCATTCTAGGTCTGTAATGTAAGGGCTTTAAAGCAAATCTTGATTTAATTCTTTAGACCGTAACATAAATTCATGTTAAATTAAAAGCAGAGCAAACGTATCAAGGATACACAAAGCATTCGCAACCGTTAAAATGATTTTACATTAAACGAGTTGGTATTTCGGAATATAAATGGATTATTACGTTCCCTGTATAAATGAAGTACTTTTACTTAGTAACTACATAAAGTCCTGGTAATAGCCTGAAATACTACGTAATGCTACATTTAATGTAAAATATGCTGATGGAGCAAAATGTGCTTTCCTTTTGTACGGTTACCATTTATAGCAGAATTATTCTACTAAGTTTAAAATCTCTTAATTTGTTTTTCGTTAAGTGTTTCGCTCTTTGGAAATTTCAGGCATAGTTATACTGTATATGCGTATTTGTAACCAAAACATGAAATAATATTTAATGCTAAAAGCTTAATGTTGTGTGTAAATATGAAAATCGAATTATTTAGCTGCTCAAAAGATATGGGCGCAATCTCAACGGAATGCTAACGAGTTTTGTCACACAATCAAACAATATATTTATATGTAGACATATTTAATAAACATGAATTAAATATAAATGTCCGTGATCTTTAAAATAGTTCGTACATTTTAAGATCAAGTTAAACAAGGTGGGACGCATACTAAATATTTGGTTTGTTGTAACTCGCTTCTATTGTTGATAGGCCCTGTGTATGAGCTTAAATGAACCATATCCAAACATGAGGGTAAGTAATTTAACACACTAACCCTCATTCTCTCAACCGGGGTACACCCCAGTCTTCGACTAGAAAAATTTTTAATCGGCAAATGTCTAAGTGTAGGGGGCTTCCTAGGTAGCAGAAGTCCTTAATCTCTTGTAAATTCTCGTTACCTATTTGTATTCTTGTTTTTGATTTATTTTCCCCTCCTATGCATACTAGTAATTTGGTTTCATTTTTGTTAATTTTCATACCGTATCTCTCTGTTAGAACTGTTTCCAATTCATTAAGAGCAACCTATAACTCTTTCTTGCGAGATGCTAATACCGCTATATCATCTGCACATCGATCTTTTGGCCATGCACAGTAATTCCAAATGTCTTCCTGCAATTGATGGTATTCTTTGCCTCTTCAATGTACAAGCTCAAAATTAACGGGGATCCCTGTCTCACACCTTTCCTAATATTTACTTTTCTACGTATCTGCTCAAATTTTATTACTGCTGTTTGCTCTTTGTATAAACTATGTACTATTCGTCTATCCCTATAACTCATTCCAATCTTTGGAGTATTTCGAACAGCTTTTTCCATTTTACATTGTAGCATGCTTTTTTCAGATCTACAAATCCTATATACATGCTTTCTCTTTTTCTATTGTTTTCTCCACTATCATCCTCAGAGCTAAAATAGTCTCCCGTGTTACCCTGTTTCGCCTAAACCCAGACTGATCTTCTCTTAGTATTTCTTCGGCACGTTTTTCCATTCGTCTTTCTAAAATTCAAGTTAATATTTTTGACAAGTGTGTTGTCAAACCTATTTTTCAAAAATTTTCACATTTATCCGCGTCTCTGTTTTTTTGTATAGTTACTATGATGTTACGTTTGAAATCTTTGGGTATTTCGCCTGATTCATACATAGCTTACAATTTGTAAGAGACGTTCTGTTACTGCTTATCTAGCGGCTTTTAGAGTTTTTGTTTGTACCTTATCTGTACCCGACGCCATACCATTTTTCGGACCCTTTAATGCTAATTCAAAATCATCTCTAAGTATTGGATATCCCAAGTCATCATTTACAATGTCTGGTTCCTGTTCTAATGCTGTCAGTTCCTCACATGCATATAAATTGCGTATACATTATTGCCATCTACCCACTTTCTCTACATTTTCTATAATGATGTTTCCCCGCGCCCCTTATACTTTTGCTATATGCTTTATATTCCTGAAATTCATTTTAATTCATTTTAATGCTTCGTCTGCCTTTCTTATTTTCATCTTAGTTTGCACCTCTTTACACTTTTCATCAATGCAATGTTCTTTAGCTTTCCTGTATTTGCGAATAATTTCCCATTTGATGGATTTGTATACCTGTTTTCCTATTTCGTCTGATCAATTTTTGCATTTTTGTTCTTTTCTATTAAATTCAGGGTAGCTTTTGTATTCTATGGTTCCTTATTTTCTTTTTGTGTATACCCCAGAATATCTCTTGCCGCCATGTATAAGCTGGATATAATGTTACTCCATTCTGTTTCTACTTCCTTAGAAAAAGAAATGTTCCCGATATCTTTCAGCAACTCATTTGGATTTTTTTCAAATCTTTCGTGGATATCTTTATCTTTTAATTTCTCAAACTCAAAGTGCCTTTTTCGTTTCTTTTTTCAAATTTTTAAATTTAATGGCGTCATTCATAATTATGATGTTGTGGTCAGTGTCTATATCTGCTTCTAGATATCCTCTACAGTCTTTTACTTGATTCCTAAACCGTTGTCTAACAAGAATGTAATCTATTTGTTAGCTTCCTATATCTCCTGGCATCTTACACGTATATCGTCTTCTAGCCTAAGTTGAAATAATGTGTTTGTGATGATTTAATTGTTCTTGTCGCATAAGTCTAGCAGCCTATTTCCCATGTCGTTTCTCGTGCCTAAACCAAATAAACCTACTACCTCTCCTTTCCTACCCTCACCTGCCACTGCATTAAAATCCCCCGTAATTATTAGATTTTCATGTCCTTTGACGTATCTTAGTATGTCTTCCATATCTTTGTAGATCGTTTCAACCTCTTCGTCACTCTAGCTAGAAGTGGGCATGCATACTTGAATTATTACTATGTTTACCGGTTTAGATTCTAATCTAACCATGAGTTCTCTTTCGTTCTTCTGTAAGTAATTTTCTACACAGTGTCCTATCTTTTTTCCCCACACCTGAATTTCCTTCCTCTGATCCTGTATGAATTAGACTGAAGTCTCCACTTCAAAAATCCCCCGCCTATGACCACCGAATTTCGCTGATCCCTACTATATCTAATGCTACCCAATTCATTTCAATTTTCAAGTTCTCTAGCTTACTTACTTGCTTCATAATTCTGACATTCCACGCTCCGACTCGCAGAATGTTCATGACTCTGTTTTTATAGATTCCGAAACCATCCCCCGAAGTAATCCCCTCCCGGAGATCCTAATGGAGGACTATTTTAACTTCGGAATTTTTTACCCCAGAGGATGCCATCATCTTCAATAACAATTTAAGTACGCTGTGTACTTGAAAGGTAATGTGGTGGTTTTCCGTTGCCTTCCAAATCGCAGTAGTGTGTCTTAGAATGCCATACCGACCTCTATGGTCTCTGCCTTTCTAAGTACAGAAAAAGCTGCTGTCCTTTTTCGGGACCTGGCTTAGTCTGGTTCCTCACTAAAGACTCTACTACTTTGGTTGGACCTGTAGTTTGGCTCTTTAGATCACTGGAAGACATTCCGCCGTTCTAGTAATCTAGAACTTTTTATGGTGCAGGTCTATTCGTAATGGAACTACATTCCCCATGCCAGGCAAAATAATTAATAAACGTATTGGTTTCCGTCGACCATCTTTGTCGTTTAGCACTGGGTGCAGTATTTTCTTAGAAGATCCGCCAGTGTTAAATATGTAACAGGTCATCTGTTTATTTCCTTTTTCATCTTGTATTTTGACTCACACAAATTTTGTCTGGCAATACTGTATATACTAATCACATCGAAGACTTGAAACAGTCATCGATAGTTAGTTGCTTATCTTCGAGTGTAGAGGGCGCATGAGAAACAATTTGCATTATAAATACACCTTGATTTGTGTATAATTCCAGAACTTGGTTGTTTTGCAAAAAGAGATGCGTCGTCTGATGAGCAGCAAAAACAGCGAAACTGGTGACAAACTGTTCTTTTTGCAAAATAACCAACAATTTATATTAATTTTTGTTCCCCATGCTCGAATTACTTTCCTATGTCAGGCAAAATTATTCATTAATGAAACGTATTGATTTCCGTCGATCAGCTTCCTCGTTTAGCACTGCGTGCAGAATCTTCTTAGAAGGTCGGTTAGTGTTAAGTATATAACAGGACAGTTGTTAATTTCCTTCTTCATCTTGTCCTTTGACACAAGGCGGCTCCGTGGCGTAGTGGTATGTGTGTGACTACTACGCCCTAGGTCCCGGGTTCGAATCCCGACACGGTCCGCTTGAAAAATGTTAGGCGAGCATTTTTCGCAAAAATACACCCTCGTTCGGATGAGAGGTAAAATGGAGGTCCCGTGTGTGAGTGTTGTCACGCACGTTAAAGATCCCTACCTTGCTTGGAACAGCAAGGATTCGGCAAAATTCAAAATTTTCCAGGTAAAAAAAACTCGCTTTCTGGCCAATGTAGTACCTTCGGGTGGAGCATTGGAAAATCACATGTAATGTCCTTTGACACACTATTACAATTTTGACTGGCAATACCATATACACTATCATGTCGGAGACTTAAAACCGTCATCGATGGTTAGTTGCATTCGAGTGTAGAAGGCGCATGAGAAACATTTTGCATTATAAATACTCCTTGATCTGTGCATAATTCCAGAACTTAATTGGTTATTTTACAAACAGAAATGCGCTCGTCTAATGAACCGCCAGAACAGCGAAATCGGTAACAGGCTTTTCTTTTTGCAAAAAAAAAACAACAATTTATATTAATTTTTGTTCCCTATGCTCGAATCACTTTGCCCATGCCAGGCAAAATTATTCATTAACACAGGTTGTAGGAAGAAAAATAATAGATAGTGATCAAGCTGAAAAATGTAATGGTCTTTGGACATAGGTTAAAAGAAAATTGGTTGTCCAAGACTGTAGCAGCTCACAATATTATTATACACTTATAAAGATATGATAGGTCTATTTCTGTTTACCAAGTGTTAATGCTAGTTTCGAACGTGTATTTTATGAATCGTTTATGATCCGATGAGCAAAGATTAGTAGTATTTTCAGTATTTTGATGGTTAAATATAATGTTAAGGAAATATTTGACATCGATTTCTAGGATTCTCTTAAACAAAAAACTTTTTTAAAAGGTATTGGATCAACAAAGAAGTAAAATTACAGTTATAAAATTGCATAGAACAATGCATTTTAAAACTTAGTTTATGAATAAAAAGCTTGATAATAATTTTCTTCTGGTTAAACCTGTTATTTGTTTTTGTCCCGATTTTTACGTAGTTAAAACGCTTATTTTCGAACTTCTTATAGACCACTCGATTTAAATCAATAAAGTTGTGGTTTCTGCAATTGCTGCTCGAACGGAAAAATCAATCGACGTACAACTTTTCGTTACTGCTCACGAAGAATTTGGATGTGACGTATATGGTCAATAGATGGTTCAAAATTACTGCTTTAAGTGGCGTATTTTGTGAAGTTAATGAAAGGACTTAGGATCACTACTCAAAATGTACGAATACACACGTTTAATTAAGCCACATGAGTGCCTGTAGCAAGGTAGTTGTTCCAAGGAAAGTTGTACTGAACGAGCAGAAGGTGTCTGTCTATAAAAATTTCTTTGCTAGATACTTTAAACCCGATTAATTGGACATGTGAATTAGCACGATACGAAGTAGTTAGTGACCCGCGCCCTGTCTTGATAATGTGTTTATGAAAGTGGGCAAAACGGCCACATTAGCATTTAATATGAGACGGTTTAAACCTGGAACACGGATTATTAATCATGACTCCAAGCGTGAAAGCCTTTGACATTATCATAAATACTGAAATTCGTACTCGAATTGCATTTGAAGATTACTAATCGTCTAGTTTCTAGTAAACTTGCAAGTAAATAGGGAGGGTATAGGATTCTGTACGCAAGGTGGTTGTAATATTGATCATTTCCCAATTGTTTTCTACACTGAATATGAATTTTATAAACGAGCCCATAGGTATACACATATCCTTTTCTTGTGTTACTATACTTTGATTTAAAATTGTCACAGTCGAGTTTTAGCTAAATGATTTTGCTTGACAATATATGCTCAGTTTTTATTAAAGTTTCGTTTGTTACAGGTCCATCAAAAAGCTGTTCCTTGTTAAAATACTGCTCTGAGGTAGGTAGAAGTAGTTCTTATATAATTTTGAATAAATATTTATAAAATATACCAAAACTTTGAAAAAGAAAACACTTACTAATATATTTAATTTAGAACTTCGTCAATTTCATTATCATTATCAAATCTAAAATTATGAATGAAATACTATAGATGTAAACAATTTTCATTAAAACTATTATGATGATATAATTAAACTGCAAACTTAATATTTTTAGCAGTCACCAACTGTTCGAGTAGAGACAAGAACTAAAACAATACTATTATAAAGGGAAGCTATTTATGAGCGGATACAAAAGCTCTAACAAGGATTTGACCCGATATTTATTTAATGTAGGCATTCTTCAAATCTAACCGAATTCAGAAAAATATACATACAAATTTTATTCCAGAAAAAAATGGAAAATCAGTGATAAACAAGTGTATTTATATACAAAATTTTATAAGCTACACTCATAAGAGTATTGTAAATTAAAGACAAACTTTGGTTGCCTGTATTATGGTTTTGATTTTCTAAGGAACAATATTTTTTTAAGTAATCCTGTAATTGGGTTCAACGTTCATGTTTAGTAACATACTGGTGGAATATGCATATAGGGCTGGGTCGGCGTATCGATATATCGATACGTATCGATACGACCCCCGTATCGACCCCCCGATACAGCGACAAATAAATATCGATATATCGATACTCGATATGTATCAATACGTATCGATCTATATCGATATGTATCGATACGCATCGATACGTATCGATACGTATCGATATTCGATACGCCAAATGCCAAATCCCGTATCGCCCACCCCTATATATATATATATATATATATACACAATATATATATATATATATATATATATATATATATATATATATATATACTTATGTCGCAAATATTAAACTTGAAACTTCAATTATTTTGATAACAAACAATCTTAAGTGAAAGACTGAATTGTCAGTAAATGCATTATTTTACAACGATCTTGTCATTTTATTCCCAAAGAAAAAGTAGATAAATTATCGACGACTAATCGATTCGTACCGATACGTATCGCTACGTTTCGATATGTATACTTAATCTACACATCTAAACGTTCCGATACGAATCGCTACATATATCTATACTTATCGATACGAATCGATACGTATCGATACATATCGATACGCACCGATACGCATCGATACGTATCGATATGTATCGATACGCACCGATACGCATCGATGCATATCGATACGTATCGATACGCATCGATACGTATCGATACGTATCGATATATACCGATATTCGATATATCGATACATATCGATATAGAATATGTATCGATATTCGATACGCAATATCCCGTATCGCCCACCCATATAAGCATAGCTATTGTTTTTATGGTATTCTACTTACTAATGCATTGGTATTCCTTATTTTTAATGACGCTTGCGGTTAGATTTATGACGACAGATTGCATTAAACAAAAAGTTGCTTAATTTGTCGAAAATAAAGCGTTCTGTAATTTTAACCCGATATTCTGTAGATTACGTTAAGCATACTTATAATTAGATTCTTTGAGTAATAAATAAAGAGAAATAATTAACTACTTTGATTGCTTCCGGGTTTGATGTACGAAGATGTGTGTGTTACTTAAGCATTGATAATGTTAGTTTATGTTGAGTTCTAAACTCGCGTATTAACAGTGTTATGTTAGATTTTTTACTGTTTCAATGTTTAAAGAACATTATTATTTATTATTTTTTAAAGGTTTATATATCACGTATAATCATCGGTTAATAACACTGGACAGCTTGTAACCTGTATATTTAATTGATTATCATCATCATCATTAGGTCTTCAGTCCTGGAGCTGGTTAGACGCGTACCCTCATTGTTTCCTATTATGAACTAACCCACACATTTCCATAAAATTTGCATAGTCTGCATCTATTAGTATCTGATCTAGGTCTACATCTACCTCCTTTTTCCTATATCTGCTTGTAATATATCCCATACTATTCCCCAAAAATGCCTTAGAACGTAGTCTGCCCTTCTATTTCTCCTATTTTTTTTACAACAGATACCTGTATTCCCCTACTATTTCTAAAACTATTTTTATTAACTTTGTCTGTACATGCTATCATCCTCATACACCTGAAGCACATTATTCCAAAAGGCTGCTACTGTTTTTCTGTCTACCTTTCCTACTGTCTGTATGTTATAGGCATACTGTGCTGTGCTCCACACATGCTTTCAACAATTTTCTTCTTGTTTCTATATTTGTCGTCTTTGATCATAGGCGCTGTTCATAGTTGCAGTTCAGTCCCCTTCTATTGTTTTACAATTATATACCCTATTTCTCCTATATTCAGTGTTGTGAAGGGGGGTAAGCAGCCTGTGACTGACAAGTTCCCTCAGCCCTTGAACATTCGCCGATTTAGTGTTTTCTCCAATATATCTTTTGACACAATAATCATTAGTTGCAGATATTTCACAGACAACACTTGTATTTGTTTATAATAATCATCAGATTTATTTGCGCTTATTTTTTCGTTATTAGGTTTTCCGTCTCAAAACTGGTTGGATGCGTACCTTCATTTATTTCTATTCTGAGCTAGCCTACACAGTTCCGTGAAATTCCCACACAGCCTATATACAGCTCGGTTCTCCTCCTATTGCTCTCTAATTATATGCCCTATTTCACCGAGATTCAGTGGTATGTGAAAGGAGTTGAGCAGCCTGTGACTGCCAAGATCCCCAACACTTAGACATTTGCCGTATTTATAGTTTTCCAGTAAATCTTTCACATAATTATATTGCACAACCAATACCTATAGTTGCTTATAATAATCATCATGTTTAAATACAGTTATTTTTTCGTCATTAGTTTATCCCTCTTGGTGCTGGTTGGATGCGTATCTCGATTGTTTTCTATTCTGAGCTAGCCTACACATTTCCCTGAAATTCCTACAGCCTACATCTTTCACTATCTGTGTGCAGTAGTCTAACTTAGGTCTGCCTCTACTTCTCTTTTTTCCTATCTCTGCTTCTAATATATTCCGCACTATTCCCTCATGCCGTAGTATGTGGCCTATCATCCCTTCTCTCCTTCTTTTTACCGTTTCCCACATATTTCTTTCTTCCCCTACCATTTTTAGTACCTCTTTGTTCTTAATTTTGTCTGTCCATGATATCTTCATCATACGCTGTAGCACCACATTTCAAAGGCTTCTGCCTTTTTCTTGTCCGCTTCTCCTACTCTTCAGGCTTTACAGCCGTACAGGGATGTGGTCCACAAATATTCTTAAACCAATCTTTTCCTTGTTTCTATGTTTGTTGTCTTTGAATACAGTAGTTGCTTTTTCTTGTTAAATGTAGCACGACCTTGTGCTAATTTTTGTTTTATATCTTTCGCGCTTATCCCATCTTGCGTTATTTGGCTTCCTAGTTAGCAGAAATTCTTAACCTCTTGTAAGTTATGTTACTTATTTGTATTCGTGTTTTTGATTTAATTTCCCCTCCTTTGCATACTAGTATGTACTTTAGTTTTATCTTAGTTAACTCGCATACCATATCTCTCTGCTAGAATGGTTTCCATTTCATTAATCTAAGTTAAAGATTAATAGTGATAGGGCACATACCTGTCTCACCCCTTTCCTAATGTTTACTCCTCTACGTTCCTGCTCTAATTCTATTATGCTGCTTGCTTTTTGTATAAGCTATGTACTATTCGTCTATTCCTATAACTCATTTCAATCTTTCGGAGTATTTTGAAATTTTGTTTTCCATTTTACATTGTCAAATGCTTTTTCCAGATCTACATACCCTATATACACGCTTTCCTCTTTTTCTATTGTTTTCTTCATTATCACTATTATTGTTAAAATAGCCTCCCGTGTTCCTCTTAAACCCAAATTGATTTTCTCCTAGTATTTCTTCAGCTCGTTTTTCCATTCCTCTTTGTACAATTCTAGTTAATATTTTTGACACGTGTGCTGTCAAATTTATCGTTCGAAAATTTTTACATCTATCTGCGCCCATCATTTTCAATGTCTGATTCCTGTTGTATTGCAGTTAGTTCCTCTCCTGCATATAAATTCTTGCCATCTACCCACTTTCTCTACATTTTCTGTAATGACGTTTCCTCCCGCGTCCTTTATATTTTGCTATACGGTTTTATATCCCTATAATTGATTCTAATTAGTTTGTATGCTTCATCTGTCTTTCCTAATTCCATCTTAGTTTATATCTCGTTGCACTTTTCATCAATCCATTGTTTTTTAGCTTTCCTGCATTAGCGAATAATTTCCCAATTTATGACTTTGTATCTCTGTTTTCGGTTTTGTCTGATTTATTTTTGTATTTTCGTCTTTCTTTATTAAATTCAGGATATCCTTGTTATCCCTAGTTTCTTTTTTTGTGTATACCCCAGAATATCTCTGGCCGGCATATCTAAGCTGGATTTAATGTTATTCCATTCTATTTCTACTTCCTTAGTATCAGATATTTTCCCCATATCTTGCAGCAATTCATTTGACTTTTTTTCGAATCTTTCTCGAATATCTTCATCTTTTAGTTTCTAAAAGTCAAAATGCCTTTTTCTTTCTCTGTTTTTCAAATTTTTTAATTTAAGTGCGGCCTTCATAATTACGAAGCTGTGGTCAGTGTCTATATCTGCTTCTGGGTAGCTTCTACAGTCTTTTACTTGATCCTAAACCGTTGTCTAACAAAATGGTAATCTATTTGATATCTTCCTATATCTCCTGGCGTCTTCCACGTGTATCGTCTTCTAGCATGATGTTGAAATAATGTGTTTGCTATGATTAAATTGTTTTGTCGCAAAATTCTACCAGCCTATTTTCCCTGTCGTTTTTCGTGCCTAGACTAAACAAACTTACTACCGCTCCTTCCCTACCCTCACCTACCACTGCATTAAAATCCTCCATAATTATTAAATTTTCATGTCCTTTTACGTATCTTAGTATGTCTTCGATATCATGGAAGATCGCCTCTATCTCTTTATTACAGTAGCTAGAGGTTGTCATGTATACTTGTATTATTACAGTGTTTACCGGTTTAGTTTCTAATCTAACCATGAGTACTCTTTCGTTCTTTGTAAGAAATTTTTCACACTGTGTCTTTTTTGTATAACTATCCCCACACCAGAATTTCCCTCCTCTGCTCCTATATTAATTACCCTGAAGTCTCCACTCCAAAAATCTTCCGCTTCTGGCCACCACCCTTCGCTGATCCCCACTATGTCTTGTGCTAACCTATTATATCAATTTTCAGGTTTTTTAGCTTATCTACTTGCTTTGTACTTCCAACATTCCACGCTCCGACTCGCAGAATGTTCACGACTCTTATTCTAAACTTTCCGATCGCATCCCCCGAAGTAGTCCCTTCCCGGAGTCCGAATGGGGGACTATTTTAGCTCCGGAATCTTTTGCCCCAGACAATGCCATCATGTTTATTACAATTTAAGTACGCTGTGTACTTGGGTAGTAATGTGATGGTTTCCCGTTGCCTTCTACATCGCGGTAGTATGTCATAGACTGCCATACCGACCCCAATGGTGTCTGCCAATCTAATTACCCAAAGCGCCGCTGCCCTCTTTCGGGGACCTGTCTTAGTCTGGTTCCTCACTAACGACCGTACTACTTTGGTCGGACCTGTAGTTTAGCTCTTTAGCTCATTACAACACGCAAGCCATTTTACCTGTTTTAGTAATCTTCATCTTCGGCAAGGTGCAGGTTCATTCGAAATGGTTAATTGATTATATATTTGATAAATAAAATTTGGTGTGAAACTGCATAGAGAGAACATTTATAACTGTCCCCGAAAAAATGGGTCTCTCATAAATTTTGATAATTATATGTATATCTTTTCTGATCAAATATACATTTAAATGTGGAAGTTTGCTCTCGTATTCCAGTTATTTTGTAAAATTATTTCCTTTCTGATAATAATTAAATGTGTTTAAAACTATATCAATATTATATGAGGGATTCTTGTTTTCCCAGTTATTTATCGTCATTTTCTGGCCATATTATTCATTTTATTTGTTACTGGTACATGAAGCGTTAAATTATTTTAGAGTTCCCAAAGGAGGCTGGTATCCCATAACAAAATTAGGGCGCATCGGCTAACTACAGTGATGCGGGAGTAGGTTCTTATAGAAACAATATTAGAAAATGAAATAAGTTGAATAATTTACCAAATAACTAAGTGTAATTGCAAACTACGTTGTAAATAACACTAACCTCGAAAAGCTTATAACACTATTAAATTTATAGACGCCAATTCGTCTAGTTTAGTGTAGTTTAGTAAAAGTCGACGAGTATTCTACATGATTTTAAATATGATGACTTTCTGATAAAATGCAGTTCCTTTTTCAAAATGCTATCTATATGTGTACACAAAAAAGTTAAAAAATTTTCGCCTACTGCGTCACTGAAATCTATTTTAATACAATATTACTTCATTATTCCTGTAAACAGGTAGACATACAAAATTTTTAAGTTACTTACACCAATTTAAACATGAGCGATATAATGATATTTTTGTACACAAAAACAAATACAGAATTATAAAATTTCATAATCAGTTCATTTTCAATTAACCATAACCTTGACGACTCAACTATAGCAGTTTACAGCACGTCTCAGATTTTATACATATTATACATTTTACACATCTAATAATTTTATTTTATTCTATACATTTTATACATCTATTAATTTAACAATATACTTTATATAAGAGCGGACGTTATTTAAAGATATCAATATTTTACGTAACGCATTAATTGTAGCAAGAAAAAACAACAATATCTTATGATCTACGATTTGGAGTTACCCCTTCAGGTGGCCAAAGGATTCCATGGAGCCAAAAGTAAAATAGTTTGCCATCAGGTTCTTATTTCCAATTATTATCGTCTTAGAACCAACTCGTTTAAATCTGTTAGTGTTGCGGGTTCTGTCGAAATTCCGTGGTACTTCACCACGTTAATGTCCGTTCTTTAATTCATATTCAAAGGATGTATTCGACTAATTTCTCACGAATATTCTCCGGTGTGTATTTATTTATGGCTTGCGAATAATTAAATTTATGATTCTTTGTCCACAGTATGTCGTTCGTTCTTCCTCCCATCCTTTTTATGAATGGGGGGGGATGTCATTGTATAATATTGCATAATGCGAATCAAGCATGAAGTCGTATTGTTTCATCTTCCAAAGTTCAAGTGACTACGGCTATTACAATACTACAGCAGTCTGAATAGATACATTGAAAACATTTTTATTTTGTATTGAATGATATGATTAATTATCCGTAAATCGAAATTAGTGAGTTTCTCTAAGTAAGCGTCTGTGTTTTTAAGTAATTACTACTTTGTTTGAATATGCTTGTAAGATGGTCCGAGGTTTACTCGGTATTGTAACTATCTAACATTAATTATAAAAAGCTCTCTTACAGTTAATATAATTATGTATGGTATATAACATACTTTTACTTCTCTAGTTTAAAAGCTTTTTTCTAAAAAGGCATAACCTCACAATGAAAATTTATAGTTATAAATATTTCATTTACCCTTTTGTGGTTTGAAATAATTTATGGACTCAAATCAGTTCCTAATATGTATTCAACAGAAATAAAGCGATGTTTTTGTAGTTTTTAAGTTTATGACAAATTTCCTGTAATATAAATAAAAATTTATTGAAATACCATGCGTAATGAACACGAGTATTTATGAAATCAGAATATACAGGGTGCACCAATATTTATTTTTCCGTTTAAGATTAATTTTCTCCTATTCCATCCGTTTTATTATTTAACATAGCGCCAACTTGCTTCAAGTTTTTCATTCATACAAAATCTATGTGTGCAAATTAACCGTTTGACCACCACAACTGTCTTCTTCTATCATTTGCACTGAAAGTGTTACATTAATTAGACATTCGTTTACGAGACTAATCAAGAGTGACTTACTTGACCCTTTAAATAAATTTCTTTTAATTGTATGTGGTATGCTTAATTCTTATATCTTAATGATTTTTAAACAAGTAAGAGTTCAAAGTAGGACGCCTAGTAACTCAGATTTAATATTGTTAATATGTAAAGGAAATAGTACAATACATTCGAACTCGTGTCTGACACGACAATGAAAATCAATTTGTATCAATTGCTTCGAATCATGATAAATGTTCCTTCTAGTAAATTACACATACAATTTCGGTTAATAAGTAACAGTCAAAGTCTATGTTCGCCTATAATGCGGTGGTCTTTAATCATCAAATTCCCACGATAGTAAAAAAATATATTAATAGCACAGACACTATTTTTGTAACCCTAATTAATTAAACATTTATCTAGGATAATCTCAGTAAGAGGCATGCAAGATTCTTGTATTAGGGAAATCGCAGTTTCTAAATATAATTAGATTACATACATATTGGGATATTTTTGACTTTCAACAAAGTTCTAAACCAGCCTAGATGCCATGTTGTCTAAAAAGCAATTTTGTAAAACCATACTGATAAAAATTTATATCAAATCACGTCCCTTATATGGCTTGGTCCCCTATGAAGCTACAATACTCATGTTCACATTTCGCCAAGATAAATCTGTAAAAAATCTAAATCTCTTGGACAATGTTTGATATAATATATTTAGACTGTCAGGCTGATCTTTGATTTTGAAGAGATAAATGGAACGCTTTCTGAGTTATTTTACTTTTAAATGGCGAACAAATAAGAGGCGAGTGCAATTGCAGTATTCAAATATGTAATAATTTTTGTTAATTTTATGACGTGCACCTATAAAAGACAGGAAACTCACATACAATAGTGTTTGTTAGGGTCTGTTCACGAACTGTAAAATGGAGAATTCTAACTACAACTAGCTGCTTGTGAAAAATGTGGTGGGTGAAGAAAACGTTTACGGACAAATATAACCTACCAAAAGCCCAAAAAATACAACGGAAATCAATGTTTGCGTAATTGTACCATCATATAAAGAAATGATTCAACGTAAACACAGATCGTAACCCTATTACAAGCTGCTACAAAGAGGTTTCAATAAAGCTAAGCCATTGGAAAAGTGACACATTTCAGAGATTATAATTTATCTAACATAAATAAATAATTAAGTAAAATACTAATATTCCGAATGAGCAGGCCCGTCAAGTAATACTGGTTAAAAACAGAAGTAACATCAGATAGGTTTTGGGCTTCTTGAAGCGGCTTTTTAAAAAAGCTTCTTCAAAACTCTTCTATCAAATTTATCAGAAACAGAATTACAAGTTAATTTTTAATTTAAAAGTACGTTACATGCAGTAACGTGTGGAGATCGAAATAATTCTAAGTTGACTTTCACTAATTAAACGAATTAAAATTACGGTGAGTAACTGAACTACCAACAATGTTAAAGTTGTGAAGCTCTCGAGGGTATTTATGCTATCGCTGCTGCTCACATTGCTTATGGGAACTGCAGAGCTCAAGTCATCTTATTTCTGTATTTAATACAATGTATTACTTCTTAGTAATCTTAATTCTAATAATTGCTGTCTTATAACCTACTGTGACCTGCACCTGCAGTATCACGTTGCGTCTGGAATACAATGTCTGTTTCCGTTCTCATCATCTGGTTTATGAACTTTCATTAACCTCTTTGAATTATGTCGTTCAATTTATACATTGCAACAATCTAACTTAAGTTTTAATAGTTCAATTTGATTACATATATATCCTAATTTGGGGGATATGTACCTCACCTCCTAACTAAATTATGAGATTAAGCGAAATAACGGTAACGGTTTGATTAGAAATGTTTTGTAAATAAACTAGCCTGTAGATCACTATGAGGGAACGTAACTGCTAACAATCAAGCCTTTTTACTATAGATTCAATTCTGTACAAAGAGCTTAGTACTTTTTTTACAGAAATAATTTCTTTATTGACGAAACTGCAAAGATATTGTTGTGTGGGCTTTTAGAATTCCATTGTTACTACGAGCTGTTGAAGAAGCTCTTATAATCAGTTTGAAAATAAAGAACTGTTATTTGTGCAAATAGAGTTTTCCTTACAATATATTCCATTTAACGTTCACAAACTCAAATTTATTGTATGCACGGGATAATGAAGATATTATTGTTGATTATTTTGCAAAAAAAAAGGTAGCTACAAAATCTAATGGCTATAGAATTCAAGAGTTATGAAAAACTGTTTGGCGAGGACATTTTCAACGATATAATTGGATTAGTTACCAACAAGCCCTTGACTCTGATGAAGGAGGTTATAGTGGTATTCACGATATTTTGTTTTATAATACCCCAAATAAATATATGCGAACCTTAAACATCACGTAGAATTATTCCTAATCTTTCAAGGATGAAACTAACATAGGAAATAACCATTAGCAGTGTTGCTGATCCAAATTATAATACACGATGAATGCCCTATTCGACAAGAAAGTGACGTTGTAGACAAATTATCAGAAGCTGAAGAAAACAAGACAGGAGTTGGCAATAATTGAGACCACTACACACCACTAGAGTATCTGTAAGTGTACGTGAAATTTTAAAGAAACCATCCATTGTGTTATCCACCGCCGTTTGCCTTGATGAGGTTCTTTTTAGGTTATAACAGATAATTTAAAAGTTTTATCACCTTGGCTAGGCGAGACAAAAGGCAAGACAGAAGATGAAAAATCCTCAAGCTGCTCGATAGAAGTTCGAGATCTTTCTGCTATTCCTTCTACAAGTCGGATCAGTTTATGTATCGTGTTGTCAGAAACCAACCAGAAATGTGCAATAAACTTTTTTATGAATGCTTCAAAATATAGTTTGTATTATAAATTTTCTAGTAGCGAAGGAGAGACAAAAAAGGCTCAAACTATTGAAATATGGGGATATTCTTATTTCCTAAAAATTTTTTGAACGCTTAAAGAAAGAAGAGGAACGTTGACAATAAAATATAAACACTAAAAAATAGAAAATAATAGAAATCATTGAAACTACTAAAAGAACTTAAACAGACTAATAAAAAGCCAAGGAGAAGATCGGTTAAATCAAAAACGAAAGGAAGCGTCCAAAACAAAAAGTTCTGACGGCGAAACCAGTAAATTAGAAAGGAAAGTGCAAATTATTATAAACAGTAGTGATAGTGACATTAATTTTAGCAATGACAAATAGAACGTAGATTTGCAAGACGAATCTGAAAATTGCCAAGATATATCCGCAAATGTTGCTAACTATTCAGTAAAAAAAGTTTTCGTAACTACACGAAAACTAAGGAAAAAAGGATAAAAAAGATGAGACAAATCAAATAAAACATGCAACATATTCTAAGACTATATACTGACCGAGCATCTAGTGAAGTAGACATAGCTGCAAATTTGAAGATCATGGGAAGGTTTTTTTTCCACAAAGCAAACAGTACACCCTAACCACCACTATCTCACACAACCACATATCGACAGCAAGTGCCAAACACATAGCTGTATATGGGAAAGAAAGTTAGCAAAATAGATAGACCTTGATTAGTAAAGAAACAAACACATCGAAGACCTTTATACAAAGACAGACGAATTAGGATTATCCAACCAACAAATAAAACAATAGATTACATTATAGGTACACGCCCAATACCACCGAATACCCATCACACCAAACGATATGAAAACATCGCGCAGAATGATTCAATAACTGTCCCACGACACAAACTAATAGAAGAACACATACCAAAGTACAAATACACTCTACAAGGCATAGTCGAAGACACAGAATATAAACAATGTTGGAATAAAAATATCATATCCGACACAACAATACTACACAACCAACCAGATATCACTCGAGTATAAAAACCAAGAAAAAATATCGCAAGTAATAGAAATATCCATCCCAAGTACACACAATACACAGAAAAAGACAGGATAAAGATTGAAAAAGCAATCAACTAGCTAGCTAAGGAAGCAGAAGGATAGACAGCACTAAGACAGGATGGCAATAATGCCAATAATCATATCAAATACAAGAATCATACAAATCGAACCTATATAAATACATTCAAACATTTAACTGCACCCAAACATATATACAACTACCAAGATCGGTTACACTTGACACATTTTCAATCATCGGAAAATTTTCAAACGTTCAATAGTAAACAGATAAAAAGAAAGCACGTATGGCGTAAGCCCAGGACCAGATACAAATATCTGAGAAGAAAAAAACGTCAATAGTATTAAAAATGTGTACAGAATGTTACGTACAGTTTTGGCCCCAGAAACTCGGTGAAGTACTTTGCTAAAAAATCGGTGTCTCGAAAACATCGACTGTGCTAACAACAGTGGTAGCCGAGTAACACAGTGGGAATGGTCGTGAAAGTGTTCAAAGCGGTTCTGAAATACTATCGTGGGAAATATAAGTCTTAATCGGGAATAATCTAAGACGCCACCTAACCTCAAAATGCTGGAGTATCTAGGAAAACCCCCAGAAAGAATAACGAGAAGATACCAAAATCCAAGATCAGGAAAGTGACTTTAACCTAAAATTCACACGAAGGATAAGTGACTAAACACTTAAAATTTAAAATATACTTAAAATAAACGTAATAATAAGGGCACTACTATAGCTATATGAAACTGCTAGCTGAAAAAAAGAATTCCCAAAATCAGATGTTAAAATATCAGTATATTAAATACGCCTGTAGGTCATTGTAATATCTCTTATTATATCAAGGCTGGAAATTATTACCTTTACATTAGTTCTGAAAACACCAGTGTATGATATCTCTCTATTGCAAAATTACGCTTTAAACACAAGCAGATGTAAATGTTCTTAAACAAAACCAAAGTATATCAAAAATTACTTAACGTAATAATTTTTGAAGAACAAAATTACTTTTTAATTTCTTAAAACGAATAGTTCCAGATTTTTATTACGCTTTAAATCTTAACTGACATTTATTTAAGATAAGAAAACACGTAAAATGAATGAGCTACAATTAATTACTACATCATGCGATGAGCTAGACTACAGGAAAGATGTAGTACTTCTAGAAGTTTGTGACGTATTGAGATTTTATTATATAAAAGCCGGTGAATAATTGGGATGGGTCATTTATTTACCAATAGTTGGTGAAGCGCTGCTAATAGTTTGGTCTATATATGCATATTATTCACAGTTACTTAGTCAATTAAGCTACTCCAATAAAAGTAATAATTTAAATGGTGGTGCAATATCATCTCAATATTTTAACATTTAAAATAAAGGACTTTCTAAAAATGAAGACAAAAATTTATTTAAATATAAAATAGAACGATTGATTTTCCGATGCAGTCGTGGATAAAAACAATTTTCTAAATGGAATAAATTAGAAATGGAGCTTTAATCAACCAAGTATCAATCCTACAGCTTAAGAGTCAAGAAACGCAAGTAATATTTGTTTGTCTCTGCATAGAGAGAGTTTGTGCTATAAGTAAGTTAAGTTAGCATAAGATTTTGGCATATTAATTGTAAGTGAATAATTTTATTTTTATACAATTTAGAGGTCAAATTTCAAGGTGGTTTAACCCTTACAAAAGGTTTTCTGAAGGTCACTGATCAGTCACATTAAGGCGGGATAATAGCAGAATATTTAAATTATCCATATTACTTTTAAAGAAAAATTTGTAACTTAATACGGAAACCTTTGGGATTTCTAATTATTAAAAAAGATTAGTTGAAGATTACATTAATGTTTAGTATGTTTAGTAATAAGCTGTAAACTGCATTTATTAGTTTTCTTTATACCTGTATGTGCAAGTAAATTTCTTAGATAATGTGCTTCGAAAGAAGATGCTTTTGAGTGTATCGAGTACTATAATTTAAAGAATTGTTCATAAAAAAATTTATGTTATTAAAACCGCGATGTTGAGATTTCTTTGATTCATTTCATTTTAGCAGAATCCATAGCATATTTATATCTGAGCTAGAATGATAAAACGGACAAAGCGCAAGTATAACTTTGTTTAAAATCCAAAAGGCAAGTTGTGCGTTATAAAGTAGATTAAGCTAGTATAACTTTATATTTTGCGTAAAGAAAATTATTTGTGAATGAATAGCTTTTACTTAAGCAATTCTGAGGTTAGATATCGAGGTGTTTTTACCCTTACAAAAACTTACACTCAACCTCGCTGATCAGCTGCACCGAGACGGGATAACAAAAAAAAGTTTAAGATTATACAAAATATTTTAAAAAGAATTTCGTGACTTGGAATTTTCTAATTACCAACAAGAACTAAGTACAAATTGTAGTAATATGTATGTAGTGATAAAAGCTGTAAATTGCATTTATAAACGTTATTTATATCTGTGTGAAAATAGATTTCCTAAATTATGTGTGTAGAAGGAAGAGATGTTTATCAATGTATTAAGGATTGTTCGTAAAAAGAAGTTGTTCCTAAGTTTATACCTGTGTTGAGATTTCTTTTTTTTTTGTTTCATTTTCGTAAAGTCCACAGGATACTCATCGTTGGACTAGCAGGCGAAAAGGGCAAAATAAGGTACTTATTTTATCCTTTCACTTAATAGTCATTGCATCTTTATTGATCAAGGCAGCTGTATCCGAATGTTCACAGCAATATATATATATATATATATATATATATATATATATATATATATATTGCTATGCTATTAGCGGAATTATCATGCCCCTACTTTGGGCGGCATCTTTATTTGCTATGATATTAAATACTCATCATGCACCTACGTTGGGCTGTTATATTTATTGCTACGTACTCTAAATTATTGGACCACCATTTTCATATTCACGATTAAGTGTAATTATCTCCTCCTCCAGCTGTTTTCTTAATATTGCTATCAACTGGACTTTATCTTTAAACAACTCTATCTACCAATGGCAAAATTCGATACGTTACCGCCTTGCGGGTTATCTCTTTCCTATTCAACTTGTGGCTCCGCCTTTCTACTATTTAAATCTTATGACCTCGGCTAGCATTTATTTGCAATTATAAAATTCAGTAAATTTAGCTTTTATATAATGAAACCAATATGTTATGTACAGCTTTTGAAATTATTTGTAATACATTTCTTATAAATTTCATTTATACAACCATCTAGTATGTACTCAAAAACCCAAAGTCACCAAAGAAAATTTATTATCTTTACTAACAAAGTGTAGAATATTCTAAACCTGTTTTCATATTACTCATTCAATACGTACGCAACCTCTTTTGTTGACTTCTTTACAAGCATATCATATTTAGCAAATTCAATATTAAAATAAAATAAAAATCCATATAGAAAAACAAATGTCTTATAACTAAAAATCTGACCTGGTTTTATCTTTTTCACATCGACGCTTCCAATAAAAATGATCTTCCCCAATTCTGGATTCCATTCAAATTATTACACTATGGGCCACCACCATTAAATTATATACCCCAATTTATTTCAATTCTTCAAACTTAGACTTTCATCATCCTTGCCCCAGACTTAAAATTGTAGTTTGTTTCACCACTGTACTTCAAGATTGTATTATTCTTCCTTTCTCCTTGACATTTAAATTGTATTACTGTATTTTTTTCTTAACATCAGAATCCTAGTGTATTTCCCTCAGACCTCGAAACCTATTATTTCTATGTCTTAGTTTACAATAAATTCATTAAAAACGTACTTACGTTTAAACGGCAATTGTAATCTTCGTATTAGCACTTATTTAATTTTTACTTTTATACTTATTACGTATTACTCTGTTTAATGGCAATACACTTCGGCCTTCGTTGAGTTCAAAACTGACTTTCTTATCAAGGTGCTTGCTAATATAAACTCGAATTCCCACTCCATCCGTGGGTTTGGTCTAGAACTCGTCGCTTGTCTCTGACCAATCAAATAATTTTATTTCGAGCAGTTTCTGATGTAATGCTCCACGTTTTCCCATAATCACAACCTGCCCGCAGCTGTCTCACATTGTCAACATGCTGTATTTTGATAGATTACCTGCTTTTCTATAAACAACTGATGCAATCCGACTTTAACTTTTCATGTTTACATGTGATTCACGCAATTTTTAATCATTTCTTTTATCAAAATGGTTAGATCTTTGTACGCGTTTATATTAACTACCTGAAACTCTATTTCTACATCCGTATTAATTTAATCGTCTGGAACTCTTCTTCTTAATGCGTGTCTAATTACACTTTATCATTTATTTCTCAATATACGCGTGCTTCTACTGAAAAATATCCTTATTTGTTTTACCTAGATTAACTAAACTTTATCTACAGGGTATTTAATATTTACTCTCTACTTAATACATGTATTTCTCATTCCTACGCCGACTATGCGTCTTCCTATGTTTACCTGCGTCGCCCAAAACTATCTCTACTCTATATACAGGGTGTTGACTACTTACTATCTACAAACTATGTCTATTTCTTAATTATCTCCTTAAATAAGTGTAGTTTTCTACTGACTATTCTAATTACTCATTCCCGAACGACCTTTACTATAACGTGCACCCTTAAGCAACCCCTTATCACAGCAATATATATATATATATATATATATATATATATATAAATCAACAGAAGGATACACGGTCAGAATTTAATTTTAGAATTTATAATATATTCCATTTCTTACTTCAAATATTTAATGAGCGTAACATTTCATGTAATATAGGTATTTTAGTGTAAAAGGTCATCAAAAATTTTGTTTGATACGTAATAATTACGTTAAAAGGGAAATAGTTTATTGTATGTTCAACGAAGCCTTCGATATAAAACATAATTATTTTTGCTGGTTTTAATTGCCTAAAAAGGGTGATAATTTTGGTAATGAACACATTTAACAAGAGTATTTATTTTATATATATTGCTGTGATAAGGAGTTGTTTAGGGCTTTATTGAGTAGTAAGCGTCGCGTAGTAACTGTACATAGCAATGGGAATCAGAAAACTGCATTTATTTAGCAGGAAAATAAATAATTCGCATATTATGTAAATAGCAAGCATTTAACATCCTGTATATAGATCGTATTTAACTTTAATCAATGCCAACAAGCATATCTTCCAATAATAGAACGCGTATTCAGGAGACCTAATAAATCTTCATGCAATTACGCTAGAACAATAAGCGCTTTGATAAGAAAACGCACTTTTAAATATCAGTTTAAATAAATACATAAACGAAAACAGCAATTGTGTTACATCATTTATTTTGTACAATTCTCAAAAAGCTTTATCTATACAAAACAACAAACATAAGTTAAAAGTCCGGCAAACGATAACAATAGTAAATAACAGCATGATACGATAATCCAAAATAGTTTCATCAGAAATCAGCTTGAAAATACTGGGAATGTTAAAAATAAACGTGGTTGGTTGCAACACTCTGTAAGGCTGCTTGGAAAACAATCCAAATGTAGTGGGAAAAAGCTATATAACGCACACAGGTGATAAGAAACTGTCAGTCTCAACTTGAAGCACGTCAAATTCACAATACTTTTAACCAAATACTTACGCGTCAGATAAATAAAATTTATATTATAGTGAAGATAGTGCTGTATAAGAATTACGCGAAAAAGCTTTTGCCGTTTTTGCAGAAAACGTGAGTAAACATTGGTTAATTAATTAATTTAAATTAAATATTTATAATGATATAGGGCTTCTAATCCGCGTCTAAAACAATTCTAATCCACTTCTAATAGACTTCTGGTCTACTTCTAGTCCGCGTCGAAAACAATTCTGGTTCACTTCTAAGACAATTTTAATCAAAGATACTAAGTCTGGTGTTTAGAAATTCATAATACTAAGAAACCCACGAATTTCAAGTGGTATTTATGGCGTATACAGAGAAATATAGGATAATAGAATAGGATTTGGATATAAGAATAGGTATAGGTATTAATAGTGTAATATAATAGGACATAGGTATGAGATTAGATAAATGTAAATATGGGATTAATAAAGGAAAAGTTAGATTTGAAAAAGGAAATAAAAATATAACAATTTTATACCAATGTGAGTTTAAGGTCACGTTGGGCGCCAAAAAGGACATTGTTCTAAAAATTTTTATTTTAATTTGGGCAAATTATGCTGTGATAAGGCGTTGTTTAAGGGTGCATTTTATAGCAAAGGTCGTGCAGGAATTAGAAATCACAATAGGAAGCAAAAAACTGCATTTTTTAAGGAGAAAATTGAGTAATTGGCATAGTTTATAAATAGTAAGCAATCAACACCCTGTATATAGAGCATAAGTGGTTTTAAGCTACGCAAATAGGACAATAAAACGCATAGTTAGCATAGAAATAAGTAATACATGCATTAAGTAGATAACGAATATTTAACACCCGGTATATAGAGCTTTAGTAATTTTAGGTAATGCAAACAATGATATTTTACAGTAGAAGCACGCGTATTTATAAGTAAGCATAATAAAGGTAATTAAACACGCATTCAAAAGAATTCCAATCAGTTATGATAATACGGAGAAACGAAGTAAAGTTCAAAGAAGCGTAGTGTAAGTGCGTACAAACAATTAACAATTTTTGATAAGTAAAGGTAGTTAAAAATGCGTAAATAAATAAGCATATATGAAAATTGAAAGTCGAATTGCATCAGATAGTTGTGTACAATATGGAAAAGCGATAATATTTCTCAAAACACCGCATGGGCTGATAACGAAACAGCTGCAAGCAAACAACAATTACTTGAGAGGACGAGAATGTTACATCAGAAAACTACTTTAAGTGTAGAAAATAGAGAGACTTGATTGGTTAAAATTAGCGACGGGCTTGTAAGCCATGCCCACAGACGAAGTGGGGTATCAAACATATATTAACAAGCGACAATGATAACGAGATGAGTTCTCAACTCAACAAAGGCCGAGGTACGTCACTTTGAACCTAAGAGTAACGTGTAATAATAATATTTAAAAGTGAAAATTGTTTAAGTGACAGATAGTGCGACGAATGATAAAATTTATGGGAGTGTAGTTTGATAAAAGAGAGGAGGAGCTATAAGTTGAATACGCCATTAATATCGAGTAAGGCGTTATCACATCAAGTTTTGTTATTGGTCGACACAAGGTCGGTCCACGATAAATTCCTGTTTATTCATAACAATAATTAAAATAACGCCCAAGCGACGGCGATTGATAATTGTAGGATCATAGCATTAATTAAAATGACGCCCAACGTCGGGGCATGACAGCTCTAGGAATAATCCTGTAGGATCATAGCAATATATATATATATAATATATATTGCTGTGTTACCTCTTCATGAATCATGCCCCACGAATTGGGCACCATAAGATTGCTGTGTTACTGGGATTAAAAATCGAACCCCTCTAATTATAACAAATCGAAAATTTGCACACAATAGAAAATTAATCAAAAATTAATAAATTTCTTACCCCGATTCCAGTCTCCTCGGTTGAATAGCTTTCTTCAACTGCTTCCCTGGCTAGCTCAGTTGGACCTCCTCTTGGATACCTAGATTCACTCTCATATTCTCTATCGTTCACGCACACTCTCAATAAAACCACAAAGTAATACAACAATCATACAATATCTATTTTCCACTATTTACAAATAAAACTTCAAAATTATATACATCTCAGTGGTCAAGTTACACCTCAATAAATTCTATTTAGTAAAGTCTAGAATTTTAACTAGCAATATGAAACACATTGAATGTAACCTGAGTAAATGGGCCCTGAATAATACCTTATCTTTCTTTCTGTATTTATAATTAATTTCAATTAGGCAACTCTGGAGTATGGTGAGCTCATGATAACCCAGTTAATTATGATTAATGTATGTTCTTTACTTGGCATATTCTTATTACAAATACAACAAAAACCCATGTACTCATAACAAAAAAATATTTTAAATTCCTGAGGAACATTAATCAGCTTTATATACACCTTTAGCTTTATAGTTAAATACCACAATAAAAGTTAGTTATACGTATTACTTTCAATACTCCAAATAATGTAAAATACATCATAGTTCACTCTCACCCATCACAATAACCTTCATAGTTTATCAACAACAACAAATTCTAAAGCGTTACCAGGAATTTCTTGAAGATCCCTGCTCCGTTGATGATGCCATTAAGTTGTTTCGTGGTACTGCTCGGCTCCCGCCTCCAGATATTAGTAGTTGAACACCCTCTACGTTGTGCTGCAATACTGTTCATACACGATACATCCAACTACAAATCCAATTGTTACTCTTCTTTGATAATTGTTTAATTTAATTCACGTTACATAACGTCACTACACGAGCTTGTTAAAAAAATATATGTGGCACCTCAATAAAATTTAAACTCGGCACAATCCGCGTACAAATTATGAGGCTAACACCGTGCTATTTAATTTAAAATAATGTTCTATACTTACAAACTCGTGGTAACTTTCGTACGTAGTCTGAAGTGATCAAAATACTAAGGGATTTTTATTCATTTTCAAAAAGAATTTATACAATTTCCGATGCCACCTCTCGGCCGCATTTCACCCGAAGTCCTTCATTTACAATCATATTTCTTAAATTTTGGGTTCAACCGTCTTCTAAATCCTCGAAATTCAGCGCGTCGTTACGATATTTTCTGAAAAATTAACATTCAATATTCCCGTGTTTGTCTGATGTACAACTAACGATATCGACCAATAGTCTATGCATTGACGTCTTACAAATCCCGCCTATATTAACGTTGTCCCTTGCTTATGCATATTCTACGTCTCTTTCTAACCTTGTTTGAGTGGTAGAAATCGATATTCCTGTCCATCTGCTATCTAACCCCTCGTGTACTTGCGTACGTGCTTTAAATAACCCCTTATTAGCGTTTAATGCAAACACATCCGACCGTTTGTACAATATACCTAGAATTTTGAGCTTTATCTACAAAAATAAGGAGAAGTTGACATTTAGAAAACATGCAGGTGTTTAATTAACGATCGTTTTAAATTAACATTTCTAGGATTTCGCTTTTCGAAGTATTTCATATAGTTAAGCGTTTCGCCTTGGTATTATTGATTTTTACACGCTCTTATGCGTTTTAAACGTTATATTCCTTTGAATTCAACTCAATTAAATTAAATAATTATTTCCATTGGCTTATGCAATTTATTTTCTTTACGCACCTATTCAATTCTTAACCCCTACTTATAAAATAATGGTAATACTTGATACTTTAAATTGAATAAGATGAGACAAAATTTCGCACGTAGATTTTGGTTGTTTCCTTTATACAGGGTGTTTTGAAATTGCTTTGTTTATATTTACATTTAATCCTTTAAAACCACTACTATATATATATATATATATATATATATATATATTTAAGGCATTATAGAAGAGTTTTCTTTTTACCAGCTGACCTTAAACCCATTAATAACATTTAATATATATATATATATATATATTGCTGTAAATATTCGCCCTAACCAATAAAGATCCTATGACTATTAATTGAAAGGATAAAATGATATGATATGATACGAAACGCAAGATAAAATATATACATTAGAAAGAGGGCGGAAGAGAAGGATTAGGAAGAAAAGAGGGAAGGGAGGGGGAAAAACACATCAAATACTTGCAAATATACTTTAATGGGTGACTGAAATGACGTCATTTTTGTCACCTGTTCTATTGAAAGTATAGTAGAAATTTCAAAACGAATTGCTGTGCGCAGCCAGAAACATAAACTGCCTTAGAGGCTCCATATAATAAAGAAATTATGTTGGAGCACACAAAATTATACTTTATTTATCGAAATTTAGTTGAATGAAATTGTCCCATTACGTGAAATTTACCTGTGCGATTAATCATTTACAACAAACTTACATCAAAAGTAGATAATTATATTTATCAATCCTTTAGGTTTGTTGTAGTCGACATTTTCAAAATTTTAACGCAACGGCTAATTAATTAATGACACCAAACACACTACTGATAGATCTTTCCCCATTACTATTATGGGTGTTATTTAAAGCTTGCATAAGAAAACAAAATCTTCTAAAGCAAATTTAAATATTTAAAAGTTTTGTTATAAATTATTAACCTTGCGTTATAAAATGCCAGTTTTAAAAATGGGTGGTCATTATCCTTCGGTAATATAATTAATTCTATAGACACATGGAATATGCTTTTATTAGAATTTGGTCATTCTAACTTATTTATATTACATTCCTGCTTATACGGGTATAAATGCGTAATCTCAAATTATTCGCGAAAAAATAAATAATAAGAACATTTGAAATCTTTACCCCATACCAACTACTAATAGATTGTAATTTTTACTAGCGCAATCGCAGTGTTGCTTCAAACGAAACGATGGTTAAAGTATTCTTAAATGCCAAGCCATAGATCATAAACTACCAGGACAATTTTTTTGTATTGAAGAAACGTTTCGGTACGAGCCATTCCTATACAGTTTTTATTTCCGTGTAAGAACACCCGCTACTAATTAATACATGTACTATGTATCTACTATCTATTAGGTCAGTAATCAACCAATGCTTTTTTCGATGCTCAAAATTTTCATACAAGTTTTTTCCAAGATCGTGATATTTATATGGTGCTCCCTATCGAAATATACATTAATAAAAATTATAAAAATGCTTCACCTTATTGCGAATATGAAAATATTTATACAAGATTCTACTAATTTTTGCGTTGTTTACGTTCTGATAAACGAAATTTTTGACTATTAGTATTTTATATTGATCAGCATACTGCAAACTTTTAGATATTTTTTAAACAAGTCTAACGAAAAATTCTTTTCTTCGCTTAAGATACATTCAAGGTTAATTAAAAGTTATTTTTAAAACGAAGTATTGCAATGACGTATACCAAATTACCACCAAGTGTTGCTGACGGATTTATCTCAGAACGTGACTTTTGCGAATTTGTAGAGATACGTTCGTCCGCTTGCAGAAAAAACTGACTCAGGTTATTTCCTTTACACTCGCGTATTTTAAACGGGATTTGATCAACATTTTTTAAAAACTACGTCGAAGCATCTACTGAAAGCCGTCGTCAGTGTGTACGTATTTGAGGCTTACTACACTTGTTTATTCATGAGTTGTTATACATTTTCATATTGCGGGCAAATGACAAAGTTCATTGATTTAAACATTTAGTAGAAACAAGGATAAATTTCGTTCAAAAAGTACATTTTGTGTGTAGATATTGCAAAGTGCATCGGTTTTAAAAAATATTAGAAACTAAAATCCAAAGTATGAGAATTAAAAATACACAAATCTGTAGGCTGTGCATTTTGATCGCTATATGTTCGAACCGCTATCGTGTATATATTGCTGTGATGCTAGGTTATTCACAATGATGTGGATTCTTACCTGAGGATGCCCGTTTTAATTTTCTAGCTCAGATATAAATATGGTGTGGACTCTGCGAAAATGAAATGAAGCAAAGAAATTTTAACATCGCAGTTATATCATAAAATTTTTTTATGAACAATTCTTCAAATTATAATACACGATACACTCAAAAGCATCTTCTTCCGACGCACATTATCTAAGAAATATATTTACACACACAGGTATAAAGAAAACTCATAATGCAATTTATAGCTAAAGTCTAGGAAGAAACTACTAAACTACTAAGCATTAATATAATTAATATAATCTTCACCTAATCCTTTTTAATAGTTAAAAATCCCCTAGCTTTTCATATGTAAGTCATAAATTTTGCTTTAAGAGTAATATAGATGATTTAAATACTCTTATTATCCCGTCTCAGTATGACTGGTCAGTGACTTTGAGAATTCCCTTTTTAAGGGTGTAGTCACAGCTTCTGAATATCGAAAATATAATTCCGGATGCTTTTTACAGAAAGCAGAGTACCACCCTTTTCCAGGTAAGCCATTTTTAAATGGAGTTTGCAATTTTTTCCATTAGCCTCTCTTATAAAGGCTTGGGCGCTCTTCTGTAGACCTCCGATACATCGCGGGAAACCTCTTCGCCGTCGGATATTAGTACAACTAAATTATTCGAAAGAAACATACTATAATGAAAACGTAATAAGCTATTTAACCAATTATTTATATTTTACAGACGCATCTTCTCCGTCTATTGTTAAGTAAGCAGGGGGTCTATATCCTGGCTTTGTGAATTCATTTCCCATACATATTTGAAGTGTAGATCTCCCTATACCATATTTTGTCGAAACTTCTTTTGGACATTCCATTTTTCTCAATTTTTTTTAAAGCCTGTTTAATGTTCTCCCTCTCTTGTTACAGGCGGAAAAGCTACTAAGTGTATCTTTTCCAGTCAAATTATAAAATGGGGGCGGCCTGTAAAACAAAATTAAAGGGGGGTCACCGGCACTAGCTAGCGGAAGGTCGTGGATCATATAGAGGGTTAAAATTTAAAAAAAAAGGTTAAATTAATTTATAATATACTACAAAGATGTGGCACTTACCTTTCATAAAATATTGTGGCTTAATGACAATTGCCAAGGGCGCCAGACAAGTCGAGAATGTTCAAATGTTCGTACAAAACCTTGAGAGACTTGTCATCCCAAGGAGGACAATTGTTTCTTTTAATCAATTCCTCACTTTTTTTTACTACTTATAAAACTTCCATGATAAAAAAAATAAAAAAAACTATGGACTTAATCAACGGTAAACAAAACTATTTCATTCACAGAGCAAGAAACGTAAACCTCTTACATTCATTGATCTTTAGTTAGAAATTTAAGTGAATAGGTGACTATGGAATTTATGAAAATTTTGAGTACATAAGTAGTTCTCAAACACTTGTATATGAAAGAAAACTTATATTATAAATCGTACACTAAATTAATCCTACGGTTTATGGGCAAAACGTCCTAACAAACAAACTAACTAAAAATTGGTCATGCTACTTAACTATAAAAACTTACTTACTAAAAATTGTCCATTGGTTGAGGGTTTGTCTTCCAACGTAGAACAGTTCTTAAATTGGGGGGAGAATCTCACTTGTTGCTTCTGTTTGTAATTTTTAAAGAATTGACTGGCACACGAACCCGGCAGAATATTGACAATATTACTTACTTGTGCGTCACACGCCTACAAGCTTTTTAATAGTTACCTTGTATCACTATAAATCCGCGAACTTATGGGCATAACCCTCGTGAAACTGGAAGAGTTATCACTCCTTTCCAATTTTTAATATCGTGATACGAAGTGAAATATTCTATCTGTGATGCCGGAGAACGCTACCCGCAAACTACGTTTCTTTCTGCTTCTTGCCCACGGACAGCCCCATTGGAAAAAACTCTCTGTCTTTGGCTAAAGCCTTCAATTATATAGACTAATTCTTACCCTAATCATTATGTACGTCATTTTCTGTTATCCAATGACTGAACAGAACCTCCCACAAAACAAGATTTCAGAAACTAAATCCAACCCCTTTTTAGCTGAGAGTCACGGGAGCAATTATTTTCCCAAGGGTTTAAATTATATTGTACCTTCTACGAATTTCTTAATTATTGAAATGTGGACCATGCCTATGGAGACAGTAGTCTGCCATTAACAAAGACCGGCTAACCTACTTGAGCCGAAATGGATTTTAAATACAATGGATGTCTCCAGACTACTTAAAATTACTTGTAATGTTTGAACAAATCAAATTGGAAATAGTTTTCGCTATTTATAATGTTTCGTTTTCTATAACCCGCTGTCAATCAACGAAAGTATTAAGAAGGTTAAGCTTTTCAAACTGAAATTGGTTTCGTTTATTTACGCTAAAAGGTACTATTACATTGTAATTTTATCAGATTCGTCAGTTTGTAACCGACCTAAACTTTAAGAGGTTTATTGTATTTAATTTACGATGATGAAAACCGCTGGAATTTAGTAGCCTGAAGGTATTTGTAAAGCTGGTCTTTTATTATAAGGGAGCCTGACTAAATATGAAGTAATTTATTGGTGGAAATTTTTGTCTATACTTTATTCAAGGTACTGAATTTTAATTAATTGATCTGTTTATTCGTTAACATTACAAAATAATGTTACACTCTTTCCGCCAATACTCTGGGGTACAAAAGAATTAGGTGGTAGTAGGATTTAAAGTATCTATGCCAAACACTGCACCTTATCCAAACTTGGCCCTATTCGGCTATTGACACTAACCTGCCAATTACTAAAACGCCCATATTATCAGTTGGTTGTCGTTGATACACACACATTTTAAGATTATGCACACGATAAAACGAGTTTTCCAGTTATATATTAATTCAATATGCATTATATTATTATGTGTAAGTTGTAAAGCTTAAAAGGAAGGTAATTTTAGTAAAGAAAATTTTAATAAACTAGCTTACTTTTATAATCAACGAACAATTTGCAAACAAGAACTCCATGGTAATCATGAAACGCGAGAAAAACATGGCAGTCTACCTCCACTAACACCAATATTAGGAAACAAAACGCACTTAATTTGTTATGCACTTGCAAACTTTACAAGCAAAGAATTACCAACGAAAGAGATATTCTTCAAGCGTTTGTAATTTTATATGAAAGTCTACTATGGTAACTACTGCAGCAGTGTCAGCAACTGTCATTTTTACTCTAGTCGCTTTATCATTTGTTAGCTGTTGAATATAATACGGAAAGCTTTATTTATCTCCAGACTTTAAAGTAGAAAATGGTTTAAAGTTTTATGGGAATATAAATATAATTTTTAACGGACATACGTTACTACGAAGATACTTGGTCGAACCCGTACTTTAAACTTCAATCCTTTATAGGTATCGAGGGCGTAAGTAAATTGCAATGGGCTTTAAAATAGATTCATGCTGTCGCGCATGGTTAACCATAATATTCAAACGTCAGACATAAAATATTTCGGGTTTAAAAAGTTTTATAGTAGCACAAAGTATATGCGAGTGGAACACTGTGTCAGTATTCTGAAAGAAAGCAAGCAATCGAGTATGCGGTTGTCGAAATTTTTCAACTGTTGGTTTATTTTCTTGTCTAATGTTACAATGTTACTAAAATTTACCGCACTGTAACAACCCAATAAGCAGAAATGTTTTATAGAGAACAATTTATTTTATATATAGTGTGTGTTTTATTTTTATCAAGAATTTTTGGTTTCAATTTATTAAAGAATTTATTTGTATAGTTATTTGGTTTATGTCCCAGTTTAATATCATAACTTTTTTAACATTGTTGAATTTTATGAGAAAGTTTTGGTATGTATTCTAAACTTATATAAATATGATTACTGTCATTGTTTTTATTTTCTTTGTTGTTATTATATATTTTATGGATTTTTTGTTTTATAATAGGGTCATAGAAAGTTTTAGGGTAATTATTTTGTTGTAATACTTGTTTTACTTTTCTCAAATTGTTGGGTCTAAATTTTGAGTGAGACAACTGTATTGCATTGTATACCAGATTATTGATGACGTTAGTTTTATATTGTATAGGAACGGTTGAACTAAAATTTAAATATCTACCAGACCAGATATTTTTGTAAACCAATTTGTAAAATTTTTCCTGTTTTATTATATATAATTTTATATTTAAAATGAAATACTATGGTTTACTTCTTTTTCGACAGTGAACTGTAATTTACTATGGAATGAATTAAATAATTGTAAAGTGTTTGCAATTTGGTTTTCTGGTAGACACATGATACAGTCGTCGACATATCGTTTATAAAAGTGGGGTTTATAACTTAATTTTGTTATTATAGTGTTCTCTAATTCTTCCATGACTAAGTTGGCTATTGTTGATGAAATGGGTGAACCCATGGCAGTTCCAAAAACTTGGGAATAAAAGGTATTATTGAAATTAAAATAGGTTGATTGTAGACATAATTTTGTTGCTTTAATAAATTCATCTAAAGGTAATGTTGTGTGAGGTTTTATTGTTTCCCAATTTTTCTTTATGGCTGATAATGCTAATTTAATTGGAATATTCGTAAAAAGAGATATGACATCTAAAGATATTAATATAAACTTTTTTGGTACGTATTGTGTTTTTATAAAGTTTTGGAATTGCCATGTGTCTTTGACATGGTATTCAGTATTTCCAATTATTTTAGATAAAGATTCCGATAGGAATTTTGATAATCGATATGTTGGAGAATGAATATTGTTTACTATTGGTTCTAATGGGTGTTTTGTTTATGTATTTTGGTATTCCATATATATATATATATATATATATATATATATATATATATATATATATATATGGTGCATGACCGTTATGGCAGATTAATTTATTTTTTATTTCTATAGATATATATTTCTTTTTTGCCCAGCTATTTATGAGACTATTAATTTCCATTTGAATTTTGTTTGTAGGGTCATATTTTTCTATTTTATAAGTAGATGTATCGTTTAGTAAGTCATGCATTTTGTTAATATAATCTTTTTGGTACATAATTACAGTTTTATATATATATATATATATATATATATATATATATATATATATATATATATAGCTGTGATATTCCCCCTGAACGATCAAACCCCTATGATGTGGAATGTTAAATTAAGGTTTTTGCCTAGACTAGCTTATTTAATTAAATAAATTTTCCTTTTTGTACAAAATATCTACATATACCAGATTTATGGGTTTTTGAAAGCCAGTAAAACTATCTTTTTACTTACCTTCGAACGTTACAAGATACCTATACCCTTTGTCATAAATTGTTAAATGACCCTTTTATATTTTGCCGACTCTTACAAATACAAAAAATGATAAATATTGAATTAAAAACAGTTTTTAATAATAAAGTGTATTAAGATTGCTAACCTGGAATAGGTTCTGTAGTTCCTTCCTAGTCTGTGATCTGCATCCCCATGAATTGTTTCGTACCAAGTCAGAATATGTCCAAATTAGAATACTTTGATTTTAACACTGTTTTCAATTAAAAGTCGAAATTAAAAGTCGATATCAAAACCAAAATTAAAGTCCAGATTTAAATTAAAATCGATATTAAAATCCAGATTGAAATTACACTCCAAACCTCATGTAGGTATTAACACAATTTCAATGTAGGTATGAAAATCCAGATTGACATTAAAATCCAAATTACATGTAGTTATTAGAACAATTTCAATGTAGATATTAGACTCTAATTTAAATATCAATATTAAAAGCCATGTTATATTAATATTAGAAATGGATTTTTAATTCAGTCATTTTACTTACGTCTATTAATAGATCGGCTTATTTTCGTAGCATAAATTCGCACACTTTTCAAATCTAATTTCACTTTAATTTTGCTTCACTGGTTACGTAAATTTTTAGTACTTTTGAACATAGTCCTAGCCCAGTTTGAATGTATACTCACTCTGTCGCTTTGTCATTATCGTATATAAAGCCGTACCTCCACCTGCTTTTTATTGGTCTATTTACGTTCTGGGACGACACTTCGGCTTTATCTCGCATACCAATTTCACCAATTATTTAGTTCAAATATTCGAATTCATGCCTTAATAGTCACGTATGCCCCCCGCATATTGTGGTATTATTTTGCTTTTTATTAACTCACGTATTCGAATGTTTGTTAATTAATATTATCTTTATTGTATCGCCTGGTGCTTGTTCATTTCTACATAATATTGGATTTTTGAGCAAATGTGATTTCTTTCTGTCACGTACGATTTTCTAATAATAAATAATTTAGATTGCGTGTACGATAATATTTTTAGCGCAATTGTTAAATATTTATAAGGCCAATTCATATAGGTTTCTCAGTGATTTAATTTTGATGCAATTTGTTGCGTTTTCAAATCTTATCTTTACTTGTAAACTACTCTTAAATGTTTCTATTTTCTTATGCATTTAATCCCGTGTATTTTATATACAGTGTGCTATCAATTAATCAATATGTAGAGTGACCGATTTACTCTTATAATTTCTGGAATTATGTGCTTTTCTTAAACTGGAAGTTTTCATTTATTCTACGACCCCTATGACTTAACCTACCCCTAAACTACCCTATTATTATAGCATATATATATATATATATATATTTAATAGTTGGCTTGCGGCCGTAAATTTGGACGTCGCTTCCTGTCTATATCTGGCAAACGTCAAAAACTTGACACTCTCTGATACGATTGACAAAAATGTCAAACTTAATTGAAAAGTTACAAGCCGTCAACGACTGTATAGATAGAAACACGGGGAATTTGTACTTCAAAGCTCTAACCAATTGAACCACCGAGATCGATGAGTCCATTTGTAAAGGAAAATCTATATCCTGTATGTTAGCATACATTAACCTGGCTTTCAATTGCGTTTGGCATTTTGTTAACTGTATCTGACACTTCATGTGTTTGAATTTTGCCAGGTGTAGACAGGTATGAACAAAAATATAACACTGAAAAATAGGACAGAGTGGTGAAACGATTTAACACAGTGTCTTACTCGTCATCCGGAATTAATCCCAAGAAATTGGTAATAGGAGAAGAAACCTCTTTAGGAACAAAAGTCAGTGTTAAAACTACCTGCGCCATTTTGTGAAAATATTCAAAGGATTACAAGCTTAAGAGATATCTTCTCTTTTCTAACACTACGCATATTTCAAATAATTCTTTGTATTATTTTTAATTAAATTTAGATACAATAGCCGAAAAACACATAAATGTAATACGCGCAAGTAAGTTACAAGGATCAACAGGTACGCCAATCTAAGAGTATTTTAATTTTTAAGTTTCCTTTTTTTCAATATCAGCGAATTACTATATTTCACATTTTACAAGACACCTGTGAAAACACATTTGACATTTGTGAGAAGAATCTACCCAGTCTGCTCTTAACGGTTCGTACTTTTGGTTATTTAAATCAAAATCCCAATTCGGTCTGATCATACTTGACTGAAGTTACATACGGCAGTGCTGTCAACGTTATGTATAACGTACGATTTTTAGCATGTATACACGCAGTCAAAAGTAGTTGAATATTAATAATTAAATATTTTAAGCCTATAAGGCCTTGAAAATAAACAAGTGACCGATTACCCACAATAATATTAATGAACTTTCTAAGAAAGTATTACACCTAATATTAATGGGGAAGTTTGTCAACATAAAATAATGCTTTTCTAGCTTGATAATAACAAATCATTTTGTGTGGTATTAAGAAATAGTTTGCGCACAGTGAATGAAAATTAAATTTTTGGTTATTCTACAAAGAGAAAAAGCCAGGCCAATTTCGCTGTGGTTGCAGCTCATTAGATTGGTGGATTTCTCTCTGCAAAACAACCAACAAAGTTTTTGAATTATACACAAATCATGGTGTATTAATAAATATAGAAACATCCCCCATCCGCCCTGTATACTTGAATGTAAACAACTAACAACTAACGTTGAATAAGTCATCAGTTGCATATTTTCAAGTTTATAGGGCGGATGGAAAATGTTTTGAATTTATTAATATACCATGATTTGCGTATAATTCAAGGACATTGTTAGTTATTCTACAGAGTGAAATCCGCAACCACAGCGAAATCTGTCATTAAATTTTCTTTTTGTAAAATAACTAACAATTTCATTTTGGTCTACTACTTTTCTAATACCAAACGAAATTATTTGTTACTAATAAAGCCTGATGGTGGAAACATTTTGATACAAATCTAGTCATAGATCTACAGAATGAGTATATGTAATATTAAATATTAAAATGCAGTGTACTAATTCATTCCATTGCAGAGTTTAATTTATATGAATTACTCTATATCTAAGAGACTTTCTTATATATTATAAGCAAACTACGTGCACCATAACTTAATATCGTTCCAGAAACAGGATATGCGCAAATTTTCTGGTAACATAAACCCTCTTTAGAACTGTTATTATATAATTGCCTATACACGTCGAACATATTTTACATATCTGTATGCACATAAATTATCATTGCTAAATTTATATGCGAATAAGAAATTAATAGCTAAGATAAAATTCATCATCATCATTAGATCTTCAGTCCTAAAACTGGTTAGACGAGTAATCTCATTATTTCCTATTCCGAATTAACCTACACATTTCCCTGAAATTTGCACAGTCTGCATCTATCACTATCTGTGTGCAAAAGTCTTATATTGGTCTACTTCTACATTTTTTTCTATCTCTGCTTCAATAGATCCCGTACATTCTCCAAAAATGACTTAGAACATATCATAACCTTCTATTTCTCCACTTTTTGTGTTTTCCACAGATATCCTTCTTCCTCTACTATTTCTATAACCTATTTGTTATTAACCTTGTCTGCCTATGCTATCATCCTTATATATCTGAAGCACAACATTCCAGAAGACTTCTATCTCTTTCTGTCTGCTTTTCCTACTGCCCCTATTCCATAGTCGTACTATGCGGTGTTCCACACATATGCCTTGAACAATTTTATTCTTGTGTCTGTGTTTGTTGTCTTTGAGAATATCCGCTGTTCTTTCTTGTTAGATGAATTTCGGTCACCTTTTATTGTTTTACAGTTATATACCCTATTTCCCCGATATTCAGTGGTATGTGAAAGGGGATAAGCAGCCTGTGGCTGCAAAGTTCCCTCAGCACTTGAACATTTGTCAAATTAAGTTTTTTTAATTTATCAATTCGTACAATCAACATCAGGTGAACATATTTCACAATCTACACCTGTAGTTGTTTATAGTAATCATCAGATTTAAGTGTACTTATTTTTTCGTCATTAGTTTTTCCGTATTGAAACTAGTTGGACATGTATCTCTACTTATTTATGTTCTGAGCTAACCTACACAGTTTCCTGAAATTCCCACAACAGCCTATATATGCTTGGTTCCCCTTCTAATGTTTTCTAATTATATGTCCTATTTCACCGAGATTCAGTGGTATGTAAAGGGGTTAAGCAGCCTGTGGCTGCCAAAGATTCCCCAACACTTAGACATTTGTCGAATTAATAGTTTTCTAGTGAATACTTTCGTACAATTAACATTAGTTGAGAATATTGCAAGACCCATGTGTGTAGTTGTTTATAATAATCATCATGTTCGAGTACATTTACGTTTCTCGTCATTAATTTTTTAATCTTGGGACTGGTTAGATGCGTACCTCCATCGGCTTCTATTCTGAGCTAGCCTACACATTTCCCTTGAATTCCCATATCCTACATCTTTCACTATCTGTGTGCAATAGTCTAACCTAAATCTGGCTCAACTTCTCTTTTTTCCTACCTCTGCTTCTAATATATTCCGCACTATTTCTTCATGTCTTAGTATGTGACCTATCATCCTATCTCTCCTATTTTTTACTGTTTTCCACATATTTCTTTCTTGCCCTACCATTTTTAGATCTCTTTGTTCTTAACTTTGCCTGTCCATGATATCTTCATCATACGTCTGTAGCACCCCATTTCAATGGCATCTACCTTTTCCTTGTCCGCTTCTCCTACTGCCCAGGCTTGACAGCTGTACGGTGTTCTCCACACATTTGTTTTAAGCAATGTTTACTTGTTTATATGTTTACTGTGTTTGAACACAGTAATTGCTTTTTCTTGTTAAATGTAGCACGACCTGCTAATCTTTGTTTAAATCTTTTGTGCTTTTCGGCTTTCTAGGTAGCATAAATCCTTAACCTCTTGTAAGTTCCGTTACCTATTTGTATTCTTATTTTTGTTTATTTTACCCTCCTTTGCATACTAGAACTATAGTTCTATTTTTATTAATTTTTATACCGTATCTCTCCCTTAGGACTGTTTCCATTTCATTAAGGGTTGCTTGTAATTCTTCTTTGCAAATCTAAGCACATCAATTTTTGTCCCTGCATAGTAATTCCAAATGTCTTCCTGTATTTGACAGTATTCCATTGCTTCTTCTACGTACAAGTTAAAAATTAATGGGAATAAGGCACATCCCTGTCTTACCCATTTCCTAATATTTACTTCTCTACGTTTCTGCTGTAATTCTATACCGCTGTTTGCTATTTGTATAAGCTATATACTATCCGCCTATCCCGAAAACTCATTTCAATCTTTTTGGGTATTTCGAACATTTTCTTCCATTTTACATTGTCGAATGCTTTTTCCAGATCTACAAACGCTATATATACGCTTTTCCCCTTTTCTATTGTTTTCTCCATTATCACCCTCAGAATTAAAATAACCTCCCGTGTTCCCCTGTTTCGCCTCAACCCAAATTGATCTTCTTTTAGTATTTCTTCAGCTCGTTTTTTCATTCGTCTTTGTACAATTCTAGTTAATATTTTTGACACGTGTGCTGTCATACTTATGGTGGCGGCTCCGTGGCGTAGTGGTATGTGTGTGACTACTACGCCCAAGGTCCTGGGTTCAAATCCCGACACGGTCCGCTTGAAAAATGTTAGGCGAGCATTTTTCACAAAAATACACCCTCGTTCGGATGAGAGGTAAAATGGAGGTCCTGTGTGTGAGTGTTGTCACGCACGTTAAAGATCCCTACCTTGCTTGGAACAGCAAGGGTTCGGCAAAATTCAAAATTTTCCAGGTAACAAAAACTCGCTTCCTGGCCAATGTAGTACCTTCGGGTGGAGCATTGGAAAATCACATGTAATGTGTCATACTTATGGTTCGAAAATTTTCAAATCTATCCACGCCTCTCTTTTTTGGAATAGTTACTATGATGTTACGTTTGAAATATTTGGTTATCTCACCTGTCTCATACATATGGCTTACAAGTTGGAAGAGACGTTCTGTTATTGCTTGTTCAGCCGCTTTTAGAGTTTCTGCTTGCACCTTATCTGTGCCCGGCGCCTTACTATTTTTCAGACTTTTTAATGCTAATTCAAACTCATCTCGCAGCATAGGATATCCCAAGTCATCATTTTCAATCTCTGATTCCTATTCTAATGCTGTTACTTCCTCTCCTGTATAAGATTCCTCATACATTCTTGCCATCTAACCATTTTTTCTACATTTTCTATAATGACGTTTTCTCTCGCGTCCCTTATATTTTTGCTATACGGTTTAATATCCCTAAAATTCATTCTAATTAGTGTGTGTGCTTCATCTGTCTTTCCTATTTTCATCTTAGTTTGTGCCTCTTTACACTTTTCATCAATCCATTGTTCTTTAGCTTTCCTGCATTTGCAATAATTTCCCATTTTATGGCTTTGTATCTCCGTTTTCCAGTTTCGTGTGATCTATTTTTGTATTTTCGTCTTTCTTCTGTTTAATTCAGGATATATATTGTTATCCATGGTTTCTTATTTTCTTTTTGTGTATGCCCCAAAATATCTCTGGCCGCCATGTATAAGCTGGCTTTAATGTTATTCCATTTTGTTTCTACTTCCATAGTATCAGAAATTTTTTCCCGATATCTTTCAGCAATTCATTTCACTCTTTTCCAAATTTTTCAGTCAAAGTGCCTTTTTCTATTCCATTTTTTCAAATTTTTAGATTTAAGAGCAGTCTTCATAATTACGATGTTGGGGTCATCTGCTTCTGGATAGTTTCTACAGTCTTTTACTTGATTCTTAAACCGTTGTTTAATAAGAATGTAATCTATTTGATGTCCTCCTATATCCCCTGGCATCTTCCACGTGTATTGTCTTCTAGCATAATGTTGAAATAATATGTTTGTGATGGTTAAATTATTTTTGTCGCAAAATTCTACCAACCTATTTTCTTTGTCGTTTCTCGTGCCTAAACCAAATAAATCTACTACCGCTCCTTCCTTACCATCACCTACCACTGCATTAAAATCTCCCGTAGTTATTAAATCTTCATGTCCTTTTACGTTTCTTAGTATGTCTTCGATGTTTTTGTAGATCGCTTCTACCTCTTCCTCACTGTTGTTGGAGGTGGGCATGTATACTTGTATTATTACTGTATTTACCGGTTTAGATTCTAATCTAACCATGAGTACTCAATCGTTTTTTTGTAACTAGTTTTCTACACAGTGCCCTATCTTTTTTCACATAACTATCCCCACACCAGAATTTCCATCCTCTGCTCTTGTATGAATTACCCTAAAGTCTCCACCCCAAAAATCCCCCGCTTCTGGCCGCCGGACTTCGCTGATCCCTACTATGTCTAGTGTTAACCTATCCATTTCAATTTTTAAGTTCTCTAGCTTAGCTACTTGCTTCATACTTCTGAAATTTCACGTTCTGACTTGCAGAATGTTCCCGATTCTTTTTCTAAGTTTTCCGATCACATCCTCCGAAGAAGTCCCCTTCCGAAGATCCTAATGGGGGACTATTTTATCTTCGGATTTTTTAACCCAGAGGATGCCATTATCTTGAATAACATTTTAAGTACGCTGTGTACTTGGGAGGTAACGTGGTGGTTTCCAGTTGCCTTCCACATCGCGGTAGCGTGTTAGAATGCCATACCAACCCCTATGGATTTGCCAATCTAAGTACCGAAAGAACCGCTGCCCTCTTTCGGGGACCTGTCGTAGTCTGATTCCTCACTAAAGACTCTACTTATTTGGTTGAACCTGTAGTTTGGCTCTTTAGATCACTGGAGCACGGAACTCATTCCACCTGTTCTAGTAATCTAGAACTTTGACAAGGTGCAGGTCCATTCGGAATGGAAGGTAAAATTATTTTAATTAAAATAAATATTCTAATCCTAAGTGTAGAAACTTAGAATCATTCTGCAATAGGAATAAGCGAGTAAAGTATATTTGGGTCCCCCAAAATTTAGAATTATTTCTCAAATTTCAGCTTGGGTTTATCCATACGAGTGTCTTTCACGAACGCATCTCGCTTGCGGTTTTACCATAAATGCTTTAAATTTCGAAACGTAATTGTTTTAAAGCTGCTACATCTAGAATGTTAGCCAACTTTGGAATTTGTTTTTCAGTTTGAGTTCGTTTACGTAAGTGTTTGAGGCTGATAGTAGAGGTCTTACACTAATGCAAAGAGGTTGCGGTTTTTTCATAAGGCCTTCTCAAGTTTTATTTTAAACATCTGTATATATGAAACAAGTTACGACGTATAATACCATGCTTGCTTGATTTTCATACAATACAAAGTATTATTGAAGTATCGTGCATAGTTTACTCTCTATCTTGATTATAGTCGTAAATAATTTGGTACATCTGCGAATGCATAAACGTAATAGTCACGTACTGGTCTTCTTTCGTGGTCTCGACTAGAAATAAAGCTAAGGACTCGCTGTGTAGCCTTTTTATAAAGCCTTTTATAAAGTATTTTATTTTGGATGCTGCGTATTAGTTTTAAGTTTATTACAGCTTTTTGAATACATTTCTTCGCACAATTTTGGGTGGAATAGTACTCACAAACTAGTTGTACTGTCTATAAATTTGACTGCACAGTCCCTGATTTATATTTATAGACTTTGTGTTAAACCTGTGTTTTAGCTGCCGGATTACGATGACAGTATAGCATTAACCTTTCTCTATCGGGATTAATATTAATCAATTGTTTTTCTGCTGAATCATGAAGTCGGCATATTCCGGAAGACAAATATATCCATTAGAGATCTATAATGTTCTAACATGTTATGTTAATTAGAGCTCATTAAGAAGGTAATTATTCTTATAAGAAATTGGCTTACATCCTGTATCTAACGCGTTTTCATACCGCAATGGATTAAAAGTTTTGTTTACTAAAAATACACGTCAAGGTTGATAGAATCTTCTTGTATTGCATAGTTTTTTCCGATGGACCTCACAAGGCTGTGACGTCATCTGGGCCGGAGTGATCAAATGTATGCAAAATGCGACCGTAACATATGAAAATAGTCCAGCAGAAAATGGACCAACGCTGGGATGTTGTAGTGGAGCAGTCTATGACTAGAGCGTTTTGATTTCTTATATAGCTAACTACATGTAAAAAATTTTCTTAGCCTTCTTTGGGAATTAAGCCATTCATAGTTGTTAAAATCGTTTTTATTTACGCTTGGATCCATGACCTAGGATTGTTGTCAAACTATGAGTGGTTTGATTCCCAAAAAAGATTAAGAAAAATACAAAACAAACCACAACAAACATCAGGGGTATTTACAAGTAAAAATATAATAACCGTCCAGTAGTTGGTACTAGCGTTGATAGAGGATGCATTATTGATCGGTGGTATCACGAATAACAAAATTTAATGATGGGGGGAAGATTTTTTTTGATGCAAACTCAATGAAAAATTCTTATGCTAAAAACGATTAAGTGGATTAAGTTAACAAAATTAAATAATTAATATAATCGAAAACAGCCACGTATCCTTCCTGTAATAGCATCACATTTGAAATTTCGAATATATTTCTGTAATCTGAGATACCACTTTCCGTTTGCCAAGAACGGGTTACAAACATAAATGCATAAAAATAAAGGATTTGTAAAGATCTTTACTAACCACAATCTCAGTTTTAACTTGCATCTGAAGGTAAAATTAGAAATTCGATATTCCAATACTTCCTTGTAAACAAACTATTTAATAATCGGTAATCAATATTGCATTATGTAAATTAATTCCATTATTTAATGTACCCAGTCAATTAAATGTTATAAAAATAAACATTAACTATATGTATAATGTTTAAACCTCGTAGTGGGCGATGGCCATGTCATGATTTCCTATTCGTTCTAAACCTTCAAGGTGATGCGTAATATGATTATATATCGAATCATTGATATCAACCACTAGAACGTGCTCACCTAATGTGATTGATATAAAATACGATATAACAGACAAACCACAAATCCTAATGATATTCATTCATATGGTAATGGAGTCTACGACCTGATAATTGGCATATGTGGGAGGCATAACCAGGGAACAAAACAACTTTTTAACAACTGATATAACGTAAGTTTTCTTGCAGCGTCGCTTTTCAGAGCTTCACTGTATATCATTCTTTCTGTCGTAATACTATAACATAGATGATTAAGTACGGCACTATACTGTAGGGTGCAATTCCTAAACGTTTTCTCATTACGCGAAAAATGTGCAAGTAAGCATTCTATCATTACATTGTCTAATGCTAAGGACAACAAATATCATACATAAATTAAGGTTGTTGCTGACAACACTTCATCAGCACCAATTTTTCTATTGTCAAAAAAATAGAAGATAACTTGATTTGATTTGTACCAACCCCTGCATTTCGGTAACGCAGAGATTTGCTAATGAAACTTGAAAATGCGAATTTTCACGGAAATCTTCAATAAAGTCTATAATTTAAATAGTGGTTAATATTTCTTGTCCGGATATTCAAAGGTACGTAGACGTTAGCCCCGACTTTGTAAGCACTAATGTTTTACAGGTGCCGAAAGTTAATGCTTCGTAAGTGCTTTTTAGTGCTCTATAAAATAAGATCTCCGATTAAACGTCTTTCTGAAAATGGCAATTCATAATTTTTCGACGAAACTTCACACTGAACCGGGGTTTTTTTTCAATTAAAAGAACTTTTTACAGCCGAAAGTTAGTGCTTTGTTAGTGCTTTTTAGAGATGCATATCTCAGAAGCATAAGACGAGTAATAAAAAAGTTGTGGCCACCTACTTTATTGCGGCTAACTTCACAACTGACTGCGGTTTGTTTCAAATTCAAAAATTCGTTTCAGCCGAAAGTTAGTGCTTTGTTAGTGCTCTGTAGAGCTTCATATCGTAGCGATGTACGACTATTTATAAAAAAAGTTCATCATCATCATTAGGCCCTCAGTCCTGTAACTGGTTAGACGCGTACCCTCATCGTTTCCTATTCTGAACTAACCTACACATTTCCGAAATTTCCACAATTTGCGGGTATCACTATTTGATCTAGGTCTTCTCGACCTCCTTTTCCTATCTCTGCTTGAAACATATCCCATACTATTCCCCAAAAATGCGTTAGAACTATTTCTCCTATTATTTTGCACAGATATCTTTATTCCCCTACTATTTCCATAACCTATTTGTTATTAACTTTGTCTGTCCATACTATTTTCATATATCTGAAGCACAACATTCCAAAAGGCTGCTACCGTTTTTCTGTCTGCTTTTCCTACTGCCCGTATTTCATAGGCACACTGTGCTGTGCTCCACATGTTTGCTTTCAACAATTTTCTTCTTGTTTCTATGTTGTTGTCTTTCATTATAGGCGCTGTTATTTCTTGTTAGATGCAGTTCGGTCCCCTTCTATTGTTTTACAATTATATACCCTATTTCTCCTACTTTCAGTGATTGTGAAGGAGGGTAAGCAGCCTGTGGCTGCCAAGTTCCCCCAGCACTTGAACATTTGCCGATTTAATATTTTTTCCAATATATCTTTTTGCACAGTTAACATTAGTTGCAGATATTTCACAACCAACACCCGTAGTTGTTTATAATAATCATCAGATTTATCTGCGCCTACTTTTTCGTCATTAGGTTTTCCGTCTCAAAACTGGTTGGACACGTACGTCCACTTATTTATATTCTGAACTAGTCTACACAGTTCCCTGAAATTCCCACGCAGGCTATATACAACTCGGTTCCCTTTCTATTATTTTTTAATTATATGACCTATTTCACCGAGATTCAGTGGTATATGAAGGGGCTTCGTGGCGTAGAGGTATGTGTGTGACTACTGCGCCCAAGGTCTTTGGTTCGAATCCTGACACGGTCCGCTTAAAAAATGTTAGGTATATGAAGGGGGTTAAGCAGCCTATGACTGCCAAGATCCCCAACACTTAGACATTTGTCGAATTAATAGTTGTCCAGTAAATCCTTTAACACAATTAACATTATTGGAGAATATTGCCCAACCAATACTTTCTAATTGCTTATAATAATCATCATTTTTAAGTACAGTTATTTTTTTCGTCATTAATTTATCTATTTTGGGACTGGTTGGATGGGTACCTCCATTGATTTCTATTCTGAGCTAGCCTACACATATCCCTGAAATTCCTACAGCCTGCATATTTCTCTATCTGTGTGCAGTGGTCTAACCTAAGTCTACCTCTACTTCTTTTTTTCTTCCTATCTCTGTTTCTAATATTTGTTTCCTCATGCCGTAGTATGTGGCCTATCATCCCATCTCCCCTATATTTTACCGTTTTCCACATTCCTTTCTTCCCCTACCACTTTTAGTACCTCTTTGTTCTTAACTTTGTCTGTCCATGATATCTTCAACATACGTCTGTAGCACCACATTTCAAAGGCTTCTACCTTTTTTTTTTGTTCACTTCTTTTACTGTCCAGGCTTCACAGCCATACAGTACTGTGCTCCACACATATGTTTTAAGCAATCTTTTCTTTGCTTCTATGTTTGTTGATTTTGAACATAGTAGTTGCTTTTCTTGTTAAATGTAGCCTGACCTTGTGCTAATCTTTGTTTTATATCTTTTGCGCTTTTCCCATCTTACGTTATTTGGCTTCCTAGGTAGCAGGAATCCTTCATCTCTTGTGAGTTCTTGTTACCAAATTGTATTCTTTTTATTGATTTATTTTCCCCGCCTTTGCATACGAGTAATTTAGTTTTTATTTTTTTATTTTTTTTTATTGTATCTCTGCGTTAGAACCGTTTCCATTTTAGTAAGAGCAGCTTCTAACTTTTCCTTGCTATATCTTAATACCGCTATATCATCTGCAAATCTAAGAATATCAATTTTTTGTCCTTGCATAGTAATTCCAAGTGTCTTCCTGCACTTGACGGTATTCATTGCCTCTTCAATGCACAGGTTAACAATTAATGGGGATTGGACACATCCCTATCTCCCCCCTTTCCTAATGTTTACTTCTCTACGTTCTTGCTCTAATTTTATTACCGTTGTTTGCTCTTGGTATAAGCTATGCAGTATTCGTCTATCCCTATAACTTATTCCAATCTTTTTGAGTATTTCTAAAATTTTTTCATTTTACATTGTCGAATGCATTTTCATATCTACAAACCCTATATGCACGTATTCCCCTTTTTCTATTGTTTTCTCCATTATCACTCTCAGAGCTAAATTAGCCTCTCGTGTTCCCCTGTTTCGCCCAAACCCAAATTGATCTTCTCCAAGTATTTCTTCAGCTCGTATTTCCATTTATCTTTGTACAATTCTAGTTAATATTTTTGACACGTGTGCTGTCAAACTTATTGTTCGAAACTTTTCACAACTATCCGCGCCTGTCCTTTTTGGTATAGTTACTATGACGTAACGTTTGAAATCTTTGGGTAAAAAAGAACGTTATGGCTACTTATATTTTTATTTCTAGACGCGATTTGTTTCAATTTCAAAACACTTTTGCAGTAGAAAGTTAGTGTTTCGTTAGTGCTCTTAGTGTTTCATATCTCAGTGTCGTACGACTTCTAATAAAAAAGTAAAAACCACTTATATTATTAATTCTAGCTGTTTTGTTTCAATTTCAAAAAACTTTTGCAGCCGAAAGTTAGTGCTTCGCTAGTACACTTTATTGCTTCATATCTCAGAGGCATAGGACGAATAATAGAAAAGTTGTGGCCACTTACATTTTTGCGGCTAACTTCACAACTGGTCGGGGTTGGTTTCAAATTCAAAAATTTGTTTCGGCCGAAAGTTAGTGCTTTGTTAGTGCTCCTTAGTGCTTCATATCTCAGTGGCGTACGACTTCTAATGAAAAAATTATGACCACTTATATTTTTAATTCTAGCAGCGGTTTGTTTCAATTTCAAAAGCTTTTGCAACTGGACAGTTAATGCTTCGTTAGTGCTCTTTAGTGCTTCATATTTCAGTGGCGTACACATTATAATAAAAAAGTTACGATCACTTACATTTTAAAAGCTGGCTGCGGTTTGTTTCAGTTTCAAAATTTGGTACCGCCGTAAAATAGCGTTTCATTAATACTCATTAGCGCTTTACATCTCAGTGGCGTACGACTACTGACAAATCAGATGCGCCACCTACAGCTGGTCGTGGTTTGTTTCAACTACAAAAAATTTTTTACAGTCGAAACATAGTGTTTAGTACTCTCGAGTGCTGTATATTTTAGTGGCTTGCAAATATAGATACCAGAGGAATGGTAAAATTTTGAGCATATAAATTAGTTTGATTAATTTTATACGAAAATTATGCCCTTTAATTTCAAACAAATGCTATTCACCGAGTTGGAATTGGAACAGAATACCATGATTGTATTTTTCTAGACACTGTTATACAGCTGCGATTTAATAAAAAAGATCTCGATATTAAAGCAACACTTCCAAAAGGTATATAAGACAATAATTTTCAAAATAATAATAATTTGTTTTAATCAAACGAATAAAGTTTTCGAAAAAAATTGTTTGCAATCCGTGAAAAATATTTTTCATACAATTATGTTACGAAGTTGCGAAATAAGTAAGTCTACATACTAATCGTAATTATGAGGAAAACCTAAACGATAGGTGTTCATGTCATACATTATCTGAAATTTAAAATACACCTATCACTCTCTAAAATAAATTCTTACTTGAAACACAATAAGCTATGATGCTAGATAAGGTATATTCGAAATTAAACTTTGGAAATCACTATAATTAAACTGGCGTTGAGAGAATGAGTAGAAATATACAACTTCAAAGTTCAGATTCAGAAGTTGGCTGAAACTTTTTGTTATATAAACACTTACGATAATATGTAGCATAATATGCAGTGCTTCATTGTATCTTAACTCCAAAGTACCGCACCTCCGATTTCTGAAATATTTGACTTCAAAGTTCAGATCCGAAAATGTGCTACAAGTTTTTTGTTGTAGAAGCACAAAGGACGATATGTAGCATAACCTTTAGTGCTTCGTTAGTGTTTCATTGTGCTTCAAACCACAAACCACGTGATGCGTCTTCTAGCATGATGTTGAAATAATGTGTTTGTGATAGTTAAATCGTTTTTATCGCAAAATTCTACCAACCTATTTCCCCTGTCGTTTCTCGTGCCTAAACCAAATAAACCTACTACCAATCCTTCCCTACCCTCGCCTACCACTGTATTAAAATCCCCCGTAATTATTAATTTTCATGTCCTGTTACGTATCTTAGTATGTCTTTGATATCTTTGTAGATCGCTTCTACCTCCTCCTCACTGTGGCTGGAGGTGGGCTTGTATACTTGTATTATTACTGTATTTACCGGTTTAGATTCTTATCGAACTATGAGTACTCCATCGTTGTTTTGTAAGTAGTTTTCTACACAGTGCCCTATTTCTTTTTTTCGCTTAACTATCCCCACACCAGAATTTTCTTCCTTTGATCCTGCATGAATTACCCTAGTCTCCACCCCAAAAATCCCCCGCCACGCCGCCGAACTTCGCTGATCCCTACTATGTCTAGTGCTAGCTTATTCATTTCAATTTCTCTAGCGTACGTACTTGCTTCATACTTCCAACATTCCACGCTACGACTCGCAGAATGTTCCCGATTCAATTTCTAATTCTTCCGATCACATCCTATGAAGTAGTTCTCTCCCGGAGATCCAAATGGAGGACTATTTTACCACCGGAATCTTTTGTCAGAGGATGCCATCATTTTAAATACGATTTAAGTACGCTTTGTATTTGGGGGTAATGTGGTGGTTTCCCGTTGCCTTCCACATCGCGGTAGTGTGTCTTAGAATGCCGTACCGACCCCTATGGTTCTTCCAATCTAAGTACCGAAAGAGCCTCTGCCCTCTTTCGGGGACCTGTCTTAGCCTGGTTCCTCACTAACGACCCTACTAATTTGGTTGAACCAGTAGTTTCGCTCTTCAGATCACTGAAACGCGGAAGCCATTCCACTTCTTCTAATAATCTAGAACTTCTTCAAGGTGCAGGTCCGTTCTAAATGGTAATAACATTTAAAATGATCAAAATATTTTGTGCTTATGACACCACACTTAATTTTTCAAATAGTCAAAAGAAATTATATGAAACATTGTAAAACCATAGGAATTATTGTTAAAAAAAAAGATAAATGCAAATTTCAAAAATCGATATTTTAACCCACTTAACAATTAATCGATTTTCATGATCGAACAAAACTTAGTAATTCAAAATTTTTAAAAAATTAATCTAATGCGAGTTTGAAATCAAATGGGGATTTAATTTAAAAAAAGTTGTTTTGCTGCGCATTTGCGGAAAAACAAAAAATTTGAATTTGTCAAAAATAAGCATAATATTAAGTCCTTTATGCAGTAAAAAAAAACCGAATGAAATACAAGGTTGGGAATTCGAAATATTTCGTATAACCTTTATCATTGAACACATTGTGTATCATATAATCATACTAACTGTAGTACACGTGAACCATGGTTGTATGTCCTATTTTTAAATCCCCGAATTTTCATAGTATACGATGTCGTTGTTTTTAAATTTCTATTATGAAAATAATAACATCAATTATTATACAAATTTTTCGAATGTATAAATAAACTTGTTACAATGAAAAATGCGCTATTATTACAAAGAGAAGTAAATTAGTTTTTATGTATACGTATGTTAAATAACACCGTGAAGCGCGTAGATTTAAGTTTGAATTTGCTACATTGTCTAAACTATTTAGAATGACTAAATCTTGATTCACGTTTTATAGAGATACTTCTTTGAAGAGGTTCTCCCACTTATGTACCAAAATATTATTGGAACAACCTTCCTACTGAAAAATATCCTGTTCCAATTATTTTGTATTTTCAGGATGCACGTCGTGGATAGCTTATCTCGCTTTTATTTACATGCTTGTAAGGTTTGTTTGGCCAAAAAATTCCTCGACAGATAGTCTATTTAAAAAGTCAAAATGTTTCGAACTCTAACCATGAACTTTTTGGTAAACATCCTTATAAAAAATATTATATGTTTAAGACTTATTCTACCTTAAATTTAAATGGCAAATACTCAAATAGCAGTTACAAACAAAAGATTCTAAAAGTAATACTTGAAAAATCAAAAAACGCTTATTCAATTCGTAATTAACAGCATTAAATGCCTTTAACTTTACTTTTAAATTGACGTCAAAATCAGCTTACAAGCTTTTCTATGTTATTCAAAATCTCCATATAAACATCAATTACCAAAAGCGCATCTTCCTGCTAATTGATTAATTTAAAGTAGCGGTGTATCGAAGAATTTTCCCTCTTCATTGTATATTACGGAATTAAATAACTGCATTTAACGTCATAATCAACGTTACATTTACTTGCCTGACGCTAAGGGTGCGGGCTGCCTCTACCAAAGTGAGTATCCAAAACGTTTCAATAATGAGAAGGCGCTCCATCAGGTTGGAAAATATTACGTGGTCGAATATTCAAACCTGCTTCATGTGATCTTACAAAAAAAATGCACCATACCAAACCGACTTTGGAAATTGTGTTATTGCGTGGAAATTTTCGTCCGACTTTCGATAATTATTGTGGCAATTACTAACTCTGTTTCAAGTAAATTGAGCTTCATCCGTAAATAAAATGCATATAAGTAATCCCTCCATATTGTCATGAAACTAGCACAGATATTAGTTTTTTCGATACTTGTCTACTAAATATCGTGTTTTAGATTGTTATTTGGAACAACGTTATCAAAGTTAATTGGATTAACTTTTTAAAAAGAAAAATCTAATTATTTTAGATATGTGTGTGAGCGTGTGCGTGTGTGTGCGTGTGTTTGTGTGTGACAGAAAGAGACAACGTCCCACGTTGGGTGCAACCAAAAGAGTGCTGTGACAATGCTGCACGTTGGAACGTCACTCAAAGAGTGCTGTGGCAACACGGCGTTGGAGCGTTACTAAAAGGGTGCTGCGGTACAAATACAGCAAATTGTAAAATTTGAAACTGTTGACTTACCTTCCTTTCTAACTTTACTTTGCCTGGCTAGCTCAACGGAAATGTTCGAATTTCCAAAATGAAATCATACACAACAACATCACAAATCATTTATTCAGTATGAAATATTTTCTTTCATACACAGGCATATAGAACATTTACAACATCGTTTCTCTCAAACATCAAATTATTTCTAACAAGTACTTATTTAACGATGTTCCTTACCTTCGTTAGATATAAATCTACAGAACTAAATTTCTTCTCTTATGGATAGTTTACCTGGTTAAGGTTCTCACGCTTGTAAGGTTTGTTTAGTCAAAAAAATCCTTGACAGATGATCTATTAAAAAGGCCAGAGTGTTTTGAACTCTGAACACAAACTTTCTAGTAAATATGCCTTTACAAAAAACAATTATATAATTAAAACCTACTCTACTTTAGATCTAAATGACAAATACTCAAGTATCAGTTACAAACAATAATTTTAAAAAATTATACTTGCAAAAGTCCACGAAGAGCTTTTCCAATTTGTTATCAATGGTATTAAATATCTTTGGCTTCTATTCTTTAATTGACGTCAAATACCAGTTACAAAATCTTCATATTATTTACATTTCCATTTAGAAACCAATGTGCATCCCCGGTTTAATTATTCAATAAAATTTTAAATAACTTTTTATATCGAAGCATTTACCATCTTCATTGTATATTACATGATCAAATACTTGCACTTACCAATTTTCATATTTTCGCAGGCTAAGTGTAAAACTAACTTTCCTGTCTGCACGAAATACCGTATCAATTTTGGTCAATAAAGGCCAACTCCCAACGCAGAGTAATTAATTATGAAAGAAGATACTTTTATTTAGATCGCTCTAAATATAAAAGTATGCCATATATTAGTTAAGGGTAGGAACATTTTATGCATATTTTTCAATCATTTATCAAGAAAAACTATTCACAAAACAGACGAATTTATTCATACTCAAAACTACATTCATGTTAAAAATTCAGGCAATTGTTATCTAGATTATGAGGAGGCATAAATTCTTAATATAGAAGTACTACTAGGAAATAGTTACGAATGCGATAACGGCATATTGGAATAAATTTCTTATTTACATAAAGAAACATTCGGTGCGATTAAAAATTAATAGAAATTAGAATTACTCAAATGTACATATCATAATCACGTCGATCTAGCACTCAACGAATCAAATCTTTTGTTGTGAACTGAAAACTTTCTGATTGTTTACGGTGTTCATACCTCTTAGCAAGTTTTAATACTTAGTTTAGAAGAAAATTTCCTGAAACAAATTATTGGATTTACTTTGAAAGTTATCGCTGCATTTTCTGCGAACTAGCTAAAATTTTAGATTAACGGCACTTCAAATAGGTACGAATACAAATATTTTAAGGAGAAAGTGTTGTTTACGTGGTTTTACTTCACCGATTTTAATATACTAAGTAAACTGCATGTTTGAATTAATTTTGGTGATGCGGTTATTTTAGGGTTTTAATTGGAGCTTCAAATATACATTCAATTATTTCTAGAATCACTACTTTAAGTACTGGTTTATTTAACATTCAGTCATAACTTCACTGTTTATTTCAAACATTACTGCTAATATTAGTTTTAATCTATTTGATTTGCTAATGCTGCAATAGAATTCGTTACAAATCGGATTTTGATATATTTATGGTGCGAGTTTTGAGTAATTTTGTTCGAGTATCAATCCTTGAAACAGAGGTCTGTGTTCAAAACTTGGAAGCGTTGGGAGGTTGTTTATCTGAAACTGTTTCAAGACTCCGGAATTCAAAGTTCAGACGAGTTATAAGGATTTGTTTTTTTGCAAAGGACTTTTTGAAAAGTGCATTGTGTATTTAATAATTTTATTGTGAGATTTTGTAGCTGTAAGATTTAATCAATTCAAAAATTTATTTAGGAACTTATTTATAGCAAATGACAATTTGCACGCATCTTTGCTAAGAGGTATATTTATAAAAAACTAACAACGGTGGTGGAAGTACCCTACACCTGGAAGGTGAATGTAAGTATATGCCAGGTGTAAGTTGATACTTTAGTAATTTTTTTTGTAACAATTCTTATGTGATTTATACTGCAATAATTTTTTTAAATATTACTACTATTTGTCAATATTTTTACTTTAAAAATTCTAGTAGGGTTTAATATACCAATTTATTCGAGCAGGAGAGTGTTTCTGTTCCACCCACTGAAATAATCGAGGAAGTGGTTTCTTCCATTCAGATGTGCGAGTCGCATATGTTGTATATGGAAGTTACTTCAAAAATATAGCAGAAAAATGGCGCCCATTTCGTGGGGATCATCAACTTCCGATAGCAGAGTAATATACAGTGCTTCCCAGAAGTAACGGATATATTTGATTAAATGATTATTGACCATTTCTGAGTAAAAAGCTCTGACACGTCGATTTTTATTTTTAAATTGTCATTTAATTATGTAATTTTTAACCCACCACCCTTCAACCCCCAAGCGCTAGTATCCCCTAATTAAAAATTTTAAATAGCAATGTACCCCTTGTGATACCTCAATTAATAGCATTTTTCATGCAGAAATAGAATTTTACAAAAAGTTCTAAATCGGTTGATAAATAACTGTTTTATTCAATAAACAATACTTAAATAGAAAGCAAAAAACAAACCCAATTTCAATTAAATATTCAAACTGCTGCCCGTTAGCGGCTAGGCAGTGTTCTAATTTAGAGACGAACTCTTGTTGAACTTTGTTTACTACACTTTAGATTTTAAATTACCCCAGAGAAAATAATCCAAAAGGGTTAATTCGGGAAACCTTGCGGGCCATTCAATTTGACCTCGTCTACCAATCCACCTCATAGGAAATACTTGGTCGAGATATTCCTGTACTGGACGTGCATAGTGGGGAGGCGCACCATCTTGCTGTAGCCAAATACTGGGATTAGGTGAATCAGGATCTTCTGCATTCGGATGTAGTACCGCTAAAGCCGGAATTCATTCAAATTGGAGAAAATTTATATATTGTTCCCCATTGAGTGTTCTCTCAAAAAAGTACGGTCCAATAACTTTAATACCCACTATACCCGCTCAAACATTAATCTTTTGTGGAAATTGTGTATTTGTCTTCCATCATCCAGTGCGGATTTTCATCAGCCCAATAACAGCAATTCTGCTTATTAACGGTACCATTTAAATAAAATGTTGCCTCATCAGAAAGCATAATATTTCCTTCCAATCCAAGATTTTCATTGCAAAGTTCCATCATTGTGTCACAAAATTACGTTCGCCTATCAAAATCATTATCTGATAACTCTTGCACTAATTGCACTTTGTAAGGGTGAAATTTTTGCTTACGGCGAAATCTATGAACTGCACTTTTTGATGCATTTAACTGTGAAGCGACTCCCGCAACGCTTGAATGTGGATTTTTCCTGCACAAATAGCAAGACATCCAATTCTGAAACTTCATCTAAAGCTGATGGACGTCCATCTTTAGATTTATCTCGTACGTGTCCAATATTCCGGGATGAATTTCATTGAATAAAATTTGAACTTCTTTGTGCGTTCGAATTTTATCTCCAAAGCCAATCATCATTAAAATTACAATCCTTTAGGCTTTGTTAAGTATCATTTTTGCTGACTTATTATTAAACAAGCAACACGCACTTAACTAACGTACTTTCACTAAACTTATTTGACACTTTACAAACATTTTGTTTGTCAAGGCATACCCGAAAATTGCCACTTTAAGTGAATAAGTTTTTATTGAATAAAACAGTTGTTTATTAACGGATTTAGAATTTTTTGTAAAATTCTATTTCTGCATGAAAAATGCTATTAATTGAGGTATCACAAGGGTACATTGCTATTTAAAATTTTGAAGTAGGGGATGCTAGCGCTTAGGGTTTGAAAGGTGGAGGGTTAAAAATTACATAATTAAATGAAAATTTAAAAATAAAAATCGACGTGTCAGAGCTTTTTACTAAGAAATTGTCAATAATCATTTAATCGAATATATCCGTTACTTTTGGGACGCACTGTATATATATATATATATATATATATATATATTGTTGTGGATTTAAAGGGGTAAATTTGGGGTAAACAGTAAAATTTCAACCACCCTGTATAGAGAAAAGATTATTTACGCGCAAAATTTATTTAATTCATTTAGGGAGAACGGACAAGTATTGACGTATTTTTATAATGAATAATTGAAAGGTTAAAAGTACATAAAGAAAAACAGTTTTAAAGCAAATAGAATACGCATAATTAATTTTAATTTATTTTAATCCAACACGTAAAAGCATAAGAAAACCCACTAGGGTAAGAAAATCAATAATTCCAAGACAAAAGTTTTCGTTGTAACAAGCAAACGTCAGTTTTATCATATACGACGAAATATAAACTTTAAGAATTGTTGTGTTAAACGGTCGATAGTAAACAAACACTTGCGTTTTAAAAAGGTTACATTCGTCGAAATTATGAGCATATTAAAATAGGAGTTCATAGAAAATAGTTTCAACCGTCAGTTTGGTTTGAACAACAAGCTAACAAATTTCTTAAAGAGAAAGGGAAATGCACGATCGGTTATATACTACAGATAGAGACAGATATAAAAGCGTTGATATCGAAAACGCACGTACCATATACACGTGGAGTGGAGATGAGCTGTCAGCAATATTGATTTTCTATAAATCAAGTGGGGTTTTGAACGCGACATCAGACATGCATCAGACAGAGATAAAGATAGTACAGGCGGGGTTTTATGACGACAGAGAATATTATCATTGGTTAAGAACCGACAGTTTTCCAAACGTAGACCAACGCAAAGGTTGGGAGCGCTTTTGGATACATGCGGCACGTAGACGGAGTAAATTTCAGGAATTTTCAAGACGGTTGTAGCAAAATTTGTAGAATTGAAATATGAAAATAAGCTATTCACGTGAAGTGTGCCCGGGGGTTGGATTTGAAACAATATAAATACTTAATCAAATTTATTAACGCTCTCTTGTCTGCTTGTCGCTTCTACATTACTAACTTCGATAAAGTACTGAATGCTGGCCAAAATAATAGTAGAGCTTTTTTGGGAGTATTAGAATTGTTGATAATACAGTAAATATAGTGCTAGCACGTGTAACTTATTAGTAGCGACCTTCTATTTATTAACGCGAAATACGTGTAGTGTATATTAAATTAACAGAAGTCTGGCTACTACTATACTAAACTCGAAAATCAATAAATGGAAGCTTAATATATGTGGGATAAGCTTCACAAACAACCAGGATTGTATGCTGATATGGAATGGTTCTATGAAATGAGCCGCTTTGCTCGCAATTGGAGTTATCGTCTGTGAATCCGCTGAGTATCACAGCGCATGGTCACGAAGCCGAGGTGTTTTAGTGATCGTCGTCGAAGGAATAAAAGCCTGAAGCATTCTTCAAATAATTTATTTGAAATTTCTGTTGTCTGATAAACTTTTGTAAAATTTTGGTGCTGTGTGAGTGAATTTTGGGGTTTATTTATGGTTATATAAACTTATTGGAAAAGATACATGTACTGGACAATTTATTGGGGTTAAATAATGAAAAAGGGTGTATTTATAACTTACAAAATTTTATTCTGAATATAAATTGGATTATAAAGAGTAAACGGGTCTATCAATTTTGTATTAATTTATGCACGGTAAAAAGCATATACTAAATAACCTGGGTTATTATGAGCTCACCATATTCCAGTGTACAGTCAATTTAGGGTAATATGTGGGGCCCATCTACTCATATCTCATTAAATTTGTTTGCAAATAATTAGAAAATCAAGGACTTTAAAAAACATATCACATTTTGAGTTCGTAATTAGTGTACCAAACTGTTTTTTGTTATACATGTGAATAATTTGTCTGTAAATAGCGGCAAATAAAATGTTGTATGCTTTTTGTATTATTTGGCGATTTTATTGAATGGTGTGCGGGTGTGAAGAGAGAATGGTTGTAAATTTAGGTATCCCAGAAGAAGCACAGCTGAGCTAACCAGGGAAGCTGCTGAAGATTTTTGAAGCAGAAATCAAAGGATACGCAATTTTTTTTTGAAATCTGTGCATTTTTGAAAATTATTTAAAGACACTGGTAAAGGACTGATGTTAAAGCTTTGTCCCAGCTTCGTCCAAGAATTTTTCTAAGGTTCCGCGTTTCTCTATACAGGGTGTTTGAAATTGCCTTGTATATACTTAAATTTAACCTTTTAAAACCACTACAATATATATATATATATATATATATATATATATATAGAGGAAACAACCAGAATTTACGTGCAAAATTTATTTCATTTAGTTCATTTTAAAGTAACAAGTATTACCATAATTTTACAATTAATGAATAAAATTTAGTTAGGTTCGTAAAGAAAATAAATTTTAGAAGCCAATGCAATTTATTTATTAATTTAATGGAGTTTAATTGAAAGGGTAATTACGTATTATACGCATAAAAGCATGAAAAATCGATAATACCAAAGTGAAACGCTTTGCTAACACACAAACAGCCGTTGAATATAAAATATCTTGAAAAGCCAACTCTTAGAAATGTTGTGTTAAAACGTCGGTTAATTGAACACCTGCATGTTTTCGAAATGTCAGGTTTCCTTATTTTATAGATAACAAGCAAGTTTCAAAGAATATTGGTTAAACGACAGTCGCAAAACACGTATATAAGTTCACATGGAGTAAATTTGAAACACGGACAGTAATATCGATTTCTACCACTCAAACAAGGTTAGAAGGAAACATAATATGCATAAGAAAGGGACAGCGTTAATATAGGCTGGGTTTTTAAGACGTCAATGGATATACTATTGGTCGATATAGTTAGTTGTACATCAGACAAACACGGGAATATTGAATGTTAATTTTTCGAAAAATATCGTAACGACGCGCTAAATTTCGGACATTTCGAAAAAGGTTGAAACAAAATTTGAGGAAGTGTTATTTTAAATTAGATTTTTCACGGGAAGAGTGGCCTAGAGGTGGCATTCGGAATCATATAAATACTCGAAGAGAATTAGCATCGCTCTCTTTTTTAAACTTCGTTCTCTTAGTACTTTCATCGCTTGAGACTACGAACAGAAATTTACCACGAGCTTGTAAGTATATAAAATTATTTTAAATTAAATAGTACAGTGTTGGCCTCATAATTTTGAACCGCGAATAATGTCGAGTTTAAATTTTATAGAGGTGCAACATTTATTTTAAACAAGCTCGTGAAGTGAAGTAATGAAACGTAAATTAAATTAAATTAAACTAAAGTATGCAATTATGAAAAAAGTGTAATAAATTTTGATTTGGATGTGGATGCATTGTGAAGGCAGAGCATGCAGCACAGCTTAGATGGTGTTCATCTACAAATAGCTAGAAGCGGCCAGCAGAGCAGAGCGAAACAACTTAACGGCATCGTCGACGGAGTAGGGATCTTCAAGAAATTCCAGGTAACGCTTTAGAATTTGTTGTTTTTATAAACTATGAAAATTGTTGTGATGTGTGAGAAGTGAACTATGAAGGTATTTTGCATTATTTTGCGTATTGAAAATAATACGCATGACTAACTTTTAGTATGGTCTTTAAATATAAATCTAAAGGTGTATATAAAGCTTATTAACGTTCCATCAGGAATTTAAATTTTTATTGTTACGAGTACATGGGTTTTTTTGTTTCTTGTGTTTGTTGTAAGAGTATGCAAAGCATAAATTATTCATAATTAACTGGGTTATCATGAGCTCACTATACTCCAGAGTATACTAATTTAAAATAAATTATAAATAAAGAAAGAAAATAAGGTATTATTCAGGGCCCATTTACTCCGGGTATATTCAATGTGTTTGATATTTTAAATTAAAATCCAGGACACTACAAAAATAGGATTTATTGAGGTGTAACTTGATCTCTGAAAAGTGGATAATCTTGAATTTTATTTGTAAATAGTTGTAAATAAATATTGTATGATGGTTATTATTTTGTGGTTTTATTGAGAGTATGCGTGAACGATACAGAGTATAATAGTGAATCTAGGTATCCAAGAGGAGGCCCAACTGAGCTAGCCTGGGAACTGAAGAAGAATTAAGGTGATGAAGAGAGGAATCTGGGTAAGAGATTATTTTTTTATTAAATTTTTCTATTGTATGCAATTTTCGAGTTTTGGAAAATTAATAAAATTTTCGAATGTATTTTTGTTACTGGGGCTCGATTTAGGGCAGGTTACACGGCAATTTTATGACGCCCAATTCGTGAGGCTCGATTAAGAGAAGGTTACACGGCAATTTATGACGGCCCAACGTTGGGGCTCGAATGTTTTTTTTACTCTGTCGATTATTCGTAAGGGCTACACGGCGATATATATATATATATATCTATATATATATATATATATATATATATATATATATTAATAGAGAATAATCCACATTTGGAATGCAAATGAATGCTTAATATATATTAATAGTTATTAAGATGAAATGAAAACCCAACGTTGTATTTAAAGTTGAATTACCATTTCAAATCGAACTAGTAATTGAAAACCACTAAAAGAACGGCTACAGCAGGATTTGAACCTGCAACCTCTGATTCACCGGATCAGTGCTCTAACCAATTGAGCTATCTAGCCTAATTGTTTAGATGATGTTATACTTAATACTACTACTACTACTACTACATGCAAGACGTAATTGAAAATCATTAACAAGGGCCAAGCTTCAGTAGTATTAAGTATAACATCATCTAAACAATTAGGCTAGATAGCTCAATTGGTTAGAGCACTGATCCGGTGAATCAGAGGTTGCAGGTTCAAATCCTGCTGTAGCCGTTCTTTTAGTGGTTTTCAATTACTAGTTCGATTTGAAATGGTAGTTCAACTTTAAATACAACGTTGGGTTTTCATTTCATCTTAATAACTATTATATATATATATATATATATATATATATATATATTTTGTTTTTTGGGAAAAAGTCTAAATAAATAAAAAAAAAAGTTTTTACATTATTTGTGCGTTAATCAGACGTTTCTACCGTTTTTCCCCTATAGTGCGATACTCGTACATTATATCTCAACAAATATCTAAAATATGCTTACTCATGAAACAAAACTACAAGTATTAGTATATAAAAGAAGGTCAAGAAATACCAATCAAATATTAATATATATACATATATATATATATATATCTGTGTGTGTGTGCGCGAGAGAGAGAGAGAGTGCGTGCGTACGCGAGTGTGTGCATGCGCGCGCGCGCGCGTGAGTGCGTACGTGCGTGCGTGTGTGCGTGCATGCCTACGTGCGTGCGTGTATGCCTGCGTCTATGAGTGCGTGCAAGAGTGATTGTGTGCGTGCGTGTTTTGTCTCTCTTTTCCTCTTTCTCTCTGTGTGTGTCTCTATCGTATTGTCTCAACCTGCGTGTTAATGAGAGCGGTGCACAGTTAAATATTTTTAACGGATTGCACAGGTCAGCTATGATCTACTCTTGAGTATTGAGCTATTGCCGTCCTCAACAGATATTACCTTTTCTTCTGCATTACGTCACCATATTGACTATTCCTTTTCGTCTCACAATACTACTGATTTGTTTTAATTGTATGTGTTTTTATATTTCTGATCCACTTTTAAGATACCGTATCGTTACTTGTCTTATCTGTCCACCATTCTTTTGTAGTAGTACATCTCTAAAGTTTCTGACCCAATACTATGTTTTGTCGAATATTCATGTTTCGCAATCAAACGGTGCAACATTACTATCAATAGTGAATTGAAAAATAGTAATTCAAAACTAATATTATACTACGCTAGATTAATAGAACAGTGAACGACTACTGAAAAATGTTAGAAAAGCATTAAGTACTTAGTGTAATCTTGCAAATTTTCCAATGTCCAGTGAATTTTGTTTGATAACATACACACCGTAGTACATAAGCAAATATATATTGCTACAATTCTTTTACAAAACCAAGTTAGTGTATCGTTCCTTTCACTTTTCTTTGCAAGCTGTATTTACCTACTGCCCGTCTCAGGAATATCCTCCTGGACCTCGGCGTATATTATTTTAACTTCCTCATCAGCAAGATCCGAGGTAGGCATGATCGACTTGTCAAAGGTCATGACATAATTGGTTTTGGACTTACATTATCACTAACCTGTTAAACAATTTTTACTTTTTTACTGTTCTTCTTTTCTATTGCTAGGGTTTTCAATAAGTATTTTTGTCTTTTTTTTACCTAAAACTAAAGCAAAAACATGATATTTTTGAAATTCATTCCACCTTCTATTGTCCTAACCATCCATCTGCTAGCAATTCAATTTCTCGTAAATATCAATTTTGGTCGTTAGATGTCAAGCAATGGCCTTCAATGGTTTTGGTTTTGGACGTACTATCCATTTAGTAAATGAACTATGGACCGGAAAAGGTGATAATCCAAAGGGGAGGGCTATTTGCTGAATGAAGCAATATCTCACAATTCAAGTCGATGATTTTCTGCTGGATCCTGACTGCAGTGTGAGGTTCCAAGTTATCATATTAAAGCGTAACAGGTTTTCGGCTGACTAGTGCTAAATACTTTGTGTAGGTATCTGGTTTATTGCTATAGAGGTCATTAGAAATCATCTCAAAGTACACCAAACTTTCAAAATTCCAACAAACACAAATTATAGTTTTGTTTTTCAAATCAGTTAGGTCTTGTAATTGCCTGAACTGGTTAACCAACGTTATGCCACTGTCATTAGCAATTGTTTGTGTTAAAAAAGTCTACTTTTCACAACAATTTAAAATTCGCAAAGTTTTGCAAAGTTCATCACGAAGTAAACGTTGGTTTTCTCTCAAGTCGTGTAGCACGTTGCTGGCTATCCTTTTTCAGCTGTTGTAAAAAAGATATGCACACGACAGACTGTTGAATTTCACTTTGGTACAGCTTACATCAACTGTTAAAGGTCGCGTTATGAAGCAAAAGACTTTCATATTAAAAAAACTATTTCAGAGAGGCATAAACACAGCTAATAAACTTTTATGGATATTGTGGATAAAATGAAATACTTAATTAAAACCAGATAATTTTTTAAATAATTTCACGTTTGTGCATAATTATAACTAAAGAAACAAGACCAAAAAAGTGCTATAAGACTAATGGTAGATAAATTTTAGCACTGGTGCGTAATTCTCATTCCATTAATGAATTACTAAGTTCATAAATATTAAAATATTAGTTGATTGTTACGATAATCAAAGTTCATGTAATTAAACGCAATAAATTATTCAATTAGGAGTAGGATTTAATACAATCGAAACCAATTAACCAGTACATACCCAATACTTGACGAAAAATTTCATGAAATTCCTTTCTCACATAAATTAAGCTTAATTAAGTATAATCTGGTTATTCGAACGTAGCCCATATGGCAGCGTCAGTTTAAAAAAATTACAGAAAAAGTTACTACATTGCATTCGAACAAATTAGTAGACTAATTTACGGCAGATGATCTTTGATAGGAACACATTTTGCACATTCTAGAGTTCAAAGCAAGTATATAAGGATATATATTAGAGTACCTTAATTTTTTACACGTGCTCTAGTTACGAACGTTCCAAATGGTTGCGAAGTCTTCATACCAAACAAATATCATCGGTAGAATTCGCTTATACATCAGGATTTCACTTCTGCGTGTGGTTGGAAGTAAAAAAATACATCAATTAAAAGGAAATTCTGCTTAACCACCAATCAAGGATAATATTTGAGATGGGATTTTAACATCAGACCAAATAAAACGAAATAACAAAATTCACTTGACTTACTTGACTATAAAACTAATTCCACCATATAACTAACTCCGCTATAAAACTAACTCCTCCATAAAACTCGGAAATATAATCATATTAGACCTAAAATGGCAGCGCATCTAAAAAAAAAACGAAAATTAAAACCCAGTTTCATCTTACCATCTTCTTCCTGAAAGTGAGTTTAAAGTAGCTCTACTAAACTCCACTTGTACAATAGATATGATACAGAATTATTTTTATTAGTAAACAAACATATTGCACATGTTAAAACACTTAGGGTAGTCTTACATACTCGCTTCTAGAAGTCGTTTCTTTTTGTATACGTATTTTGATTGGTTGCTAAGTACACGTGACTCCCGAATAAAAAGAATCAAAGAAGTTGGTTTAACTTTAATTTTTTCACTCTTTTTACATTTTGACATATCATTAGTTAGGTTAGATCAGAAAATTGCATGTGGAGCGGCTTTCATAGAAGGTGATAGACAAGGATAGAACTTAAAAAATTAATACAATGAATTCTTATTTAGAATTATTGCTTCATTTAAAATTAAAAAGATTTTTTGTTACGCATATAATAGCAAGAAAGTGGAGTAAATTGCATAGAAAAATACAGAAACGCCAAATTTAGAAGCCACTTCTTGTTGCTACCGTGTAAGCAGTATACAAAAGTAGCGTAATTTCTTTCTGAAAAAGCGACTTCTAGAAACGAGTATCTAAGGCTACCCTTACCCTTAACAGCTAATTGTTCCGGAAACAAGAGAAGAAACTGCAACGAGTTCACTCTAAATCAATGAAGGAAATGCTCTAAATTAAGCATTCGGTCAACAAACAAGGTAATCCCCAGATAAGACAATCAAATAATATTAAAACTGGAATTATTAATGAATTGACAAAATTCAAATCCACTTATATTATCTAGTGGATAAAATATCTGCCAATAAAATTGAAGAAACTTTTACCATAGCCAAATGTATATACGATTTATACAATTTAATTTTATCAAATTGTTAAATATAACAGAAATTTATTCTCATGACTTTAATTTATTAATGTTTAAGCAAAGTTAGAAATATAGTGTCGAATAATCTTAGAAAAGAGAAAAAAGCTAAGGTAGAACTAAATGGTTACAATGCTGGAACAAGGCAATTTGTCCTAGGCAAAATGGCATGTTGCAACGTTTCAGCAGTTTCTACTGACCTTCAATCAATTCGAAAAATTCGAAACAGTTCCAATTGAAGCTCCAATTTACACAGACAGTTTCCGAACACTTAATTGCTTTGATTGCAGTTTTCAGGGCTTTTATGTCAACGACTTGAAGTGGCTTGTTTTGCAAGCTAATGTACCCATCCTGAAATCGTTTAAACCAAAACTGTCCCCGCACCTTTACTTCATTTCACAAGTATTTTCGTTGCATTCTTTGGTTTTTGGTATGTTCTCAGTAATGTATCAAAAGTTTAAAAATATTGAAATGTAACTTGCTCATTCTAAAAATAAAAGGTCAAATGTTGAAAAAGTTGTATCACGTCAGTGTTGAAAATGTTCTGCGAAAATAGAGCTCCAAAACCATGAACCTTTCAACAAAAAGAGTTTATTGCAAACTTATGATGTGTAAAGTGTAAAGTACTAAGAAAGAAAATATTTATTACACATCTATAGTAATACCTACCTGTTCACGACTATATATACACCTGTGTGTTATCTTAAATTTCATTAAATTTGACAAAATCTGGCTATAATCTAGCCACTGCTATCTTTACGAACTCTAACTCACTTAATAGTTTCTAGAGCATTGAGCACCAATTCTCGGGTGCTCTCCTTTTTTTTCGCATATTTCTTCTTTATCTTTGTCTATAGAGACCTCTCAGATTGAAAAAAGGACGGTGGTCTAGAGAAAGTATCCCGACACGGTCCGCTTGAAAAATGTTAGGCGAGCATTTTTCACAAAAATACACCATCGTTCGGATGAGAGGTAAAATGGAGGTCCTGTGTGTGAGTGTTGTCACGCACGTTAAAAATCCCTACCTTGCATGGAACAGCAAGGGTTTGGCAAAATTCAAATTTTCCAGGTAAAAAGAAACTCGCTTCCTGGTCAATGTAGTACCTTCGGGTGGAGTATTGGGAAATCACATGTAAGGTCTAGAGAAAGTCTGGCTTCGCCGTGGATCAATGTAGTAAGCGTAAGACTACGGATCCCAAGGTCCTGGGTTAAAATCTCGGCACGACCGACTGCTTGAAAAATGGCAGGTGAGCATTTTCACAAAAATTACGCCCTCGTTCGGATGAGAGGCTAAATGGAGGTCTCATGTGTGAGTGTTGTCATGCACGTTAAAGATCCCTACCTTGCCTGGAACGGCATGGGTTTGGCAAAATTCTAAATTTCCAGACAACAAAAAAAACTCGCTTCCTGGTCAATGTAGTACCTTCGGGTGGAGCATTGGAAATGTAAAATGCACGGTCTACAGAAGGTCAAAGTAGTACCTTTTGGTGGAACATTTAAAAATCAAATGTAGGGTCTACAGAAGCCAGGTAAGAATATGAGGGAAAGCATGACTGACCCGTTTAATCGCTTGTTGTTTGAAATCTGGGATTATTACACGCTAGTCCCATAACTCCCACAGTTTTGTAATTACTACTAAGAAAGATACTTATAATTTAATAACTAGAAAAACACCGATTCTAAAAAATTTTTTATTTTACGTAGATTTACAATTTTGACTACTCATAGCTGGCCGTTAGTCTGTTTTCGATATCATCACGTTTGCCTTAAGATAATAAATGGTACTAGTAAGAGTCAATAGCGTAAACAATAAGATTGCTTTTTCGAAAACTTTTGGTAGATATTGAACATTCCAGATCCTCTGAAGTTCAAGAAGATTTTAATATTCTAGGGTTTTTTATGCAAAGCCCAAATAATCATTTCAAATCGAGCTAGTATTTGAAACATGGAAAATATAAGGTCCTGGACAAGATTCGAACCTGTATCTTTGGCTTTCGCGCCTCATGCGTTTTCCAGTTACGCCACCGAGACGAGAAACGACAATTGGAAAATTAACAAATCTAAATCTAAATCATTCAACATCATTGATGACAAATTGAACTTTAGATTAAGAAACTTTGAGGACACTTAGCCCACAAAGACATGGATTATTCAAATCCATGATCTTATACGCACTTATAGTAATTTTGGTTTTACATTCCTTAATGTTTATTTCTGAAAACTGAATACTTTGTTTCGGAAAAAACAGAATAGTCGAACCTATTTTTCCTTAAGCTACCACAAGCGCACAATAGGACTAGAGTTGATGGAAATTCTGTACAGGTTTATTAATTTTATTATCACTAACGATAAGTGAAGAAAGAAACGCAAATTCCAAAATTGCACCTGAGATACTGAAGAAATTAAAAACGGAAAATGTCGTTTTAAAAATAAACTTTTAGTCTCTAGTTTATAAATCAAAATGCCTAGTGTATGTGCGCATCCACAGTATCCTTCTCTGATGTAAAAATAGAGTTTTGTTAATGTGTGTATAATTTTTGCAGGTTTGATGTTTACCTTGGTGGCATCTATCCCACAGTTGGTTCCTGGTAATTATACACTTGGTAGTCGCATTCTTTAACATATTTAAAGAAAATTTAGATCGATAACCCGGATCATCCATGTCTAAGAATATCTTTAAAAAGATATCCACATTAATCAAACAATGAAAACCACACAAACACATTTATTACTCACTTCGAAATGAGGACAGCAAGAACCAATGTGGTTATGGTACAGGTTGAATAACTACTGTGGTTATAGCATGCATACATGTTGAATCACAACTGTGCACGGCATGGGTTTGCCAAGTGGTTGAAATACAACTCCTCAAATTTAGACCCAACCATCATCTGATAAACCCCATTGCCCTATGTTGTGTTTAGATTACCTGACACATTTAATTTGTGGTTTTTGCATTTATATTTATACAAATATGACAGTTATTGAAATAGAATATCAAGACTTGATTTAGTAAGGTTTGCTTAATAGAAACCGACTTTTTACGATAAATTCTATGTATAATATATCTTTGACGGATGCAGTAGTTGACTAAACAAATACATTTTTTTTTAATTAATTATTAAAAAATTTATATAAATAACTTAAATGTTAATAAGGATTTAACGCAATCAAATCTAAACTAGACTACATAGTGCGTTGGTTCTGTTCTATGCTTGAATTAATTAACTTGCATATTTGCATGCATGCATTTAGATTTTATAAATGAATTATTTTAATTAGAACCACATGACACATGTAACTCACGTCGACTTAATTCACTTGCGGAAAGCGTGATCTTTTTTGCCGAAATTACAGTGATGATTTGCAACATAAAATTGAAGGTAACCGCTAGGCTTCAACAGCACAAGTTAAATACACCCAACAAATGTAAATTTTTGTTATTGTCAATAATTGCACGTTAAGCTCAAGAACTCAATTTCAAATTAAATATGTACATTTACCTTGAAATTGTCTAATTTTCTTAACACATTGACGGACAGTAGGAACAAGTAAAGTTCGAAAATTAACATTATATGTTTTTGTAATTTTTAGAATATTAGAAGTATAGTTTTACTCTTTCTGCTTAAATAAACTTAATTTTGCTTAATTCAGCGCTGTGTGCAACAAAGTATTTTAAGAAGTTTTACACGAAATGTTAGTTTATAATCAAACAAAAATAAACAAATGACAAAAAAATTTATTATAATTTTATAGTTATTACACATTATTTTCGGTATCCCATGTTTCAAAGCATGGTGCAGGACACAGTGCAGGTTTTGACATGCAATTCTTGCAATAATATGATGCTTTTCTCCTTATTCCCAGTTTATAACATTGTTTACAACGCTGAAAATATGTTTTTCGCTGATAATTTTCAGGAGGAGAAATTTTTTCGGGAAAATGCTGTGATTCATTGTAGTTGATTTCATAGGTTTGGATTCGTGCACGTTTAAATTGAACCAAAGTCCTTCCATCCTGTTTATAATCTATACCAGTTAGAGATCGTATGATTGCTTCCCTGTATTCTATAAACCTCATTTCAGAACCTGTTTTTTCTTTAAAGATGTAGTAAGAATTCCACACTGCTACATCCAGTAGATGAAAGATTACCTTTTTATACCATCTAATTGTTTTTGGCGGACAGGAATAATAGGACTATTTCAATGGGTGTTCCCTTTTTCTGTTGTCGCCGGTAAGCTGTGTTTATCATACTTGAGTGGTAAGCTATTGTTAGACATAGCATATTCCGTTTATCTTTCCATTTGGACACATATGTCTGATTTTGGCGTCGTCATACATGTTCTCCTCTTCTAAGCATACGACGTGTTATTTCCTGCGGCAGACCCTTCCTATTTACCTGAAAAGTTCCTGTCACATGTGTCTTTTTGCTAAGTAATTGGCTAGATAATGGTAGACTGTTGTAATAGTTATCCATGAACAAATGATGGCCTTTGTTTAAATATGACTGCATCAATCGCATCACAAAACTTTCAGTAGTTGTCATGTTTTTATCGTTTTCTCGATGGCCTTTGTATATTTCTATGTTCAAAACATAACCTTGGACTGAACATAGTTCGTAGAACTTAATTCCGTATTTTGCCTTTTTGCCTTTTATGTACGTGCGAATATAAATCCTTCCACAAAATAATAACAAAGATTTGTCTAATCATAATGCTTCATTTGGTGTATATGCATTCTCAAACTTTTGTATGAGCAAATCAAGAAATATTTTTATTTTCCTCAAAGGGTCGTCTGAATTTTCTTCTTCTACACAAAAGCATCTCAATATTTGCTCAAACCTCCTTCCAGACATTTGTGAAGGAAATGCTGGGTGGTAATGTAATGCATCAATGTAAAAGAGTTTTCTAATGCTGGAGAATTTTAGCTGGGACTGAAACAAACATAAACCTAAAAACTTTCTCATTTCAATCGTATCAGTATTTCTGAAATATGCCTTCCTACTATGTCTTGTATGTGGCCGTGTTTGATTGCAAAGCTTTATACCGTAATCATTCGTAGATTTTATAATCATTTCCATTACTTGGTCATCCCATATCTTTTAAAAAGCCTGAATTAGAGAAACATTTTCGTCTATATCCAAAAGAATCCCAGCGGCATCTGCATCAAAAGACAAGTTTCTTATAGGTGTTGTATTGGTATGCCATGTCTCATTTTCTGGTTCTTCTGGTGCTTCATATTCCTAAGTACAAGTGTAGCAGTAATACGTCCTTGCTTATTACCTAGGTACCTGAATGTCCAGCTCGAGCAGAAAACTTATGAAGCAATCTACAAACCCCTTGGAGGCCGCCTGACTAGGTGATTGTGATAATGACAACAATAATTAGTAAAAATTGTTTTGGCTAACAAAAAAGCTGTTAAATATTATGCTGGTAGCAGCCCTCCCCCAATAAGTGAATGACCGACGATTATATGTCTCTGAGTGAGTTAACCCTCCTTTGTTACAGTATGTTGGTTTTGTGGCCTCAATGTTTGTTATTTTAAGGATTGTTGTATTATTTTCATATCAGAGATTGAACCCACTACTTATTTTATACTTACTGTGTCCATGTTGATGGATATTTTATTTCTAGAATAAAGTGCGCGCTAAAAGTCTTTTGAAAATCGCAGTTAGTTCTAAGTACAACGTTGCAGTTGGCAGCCAACGTGGGGCGATTATATTGTGACGTTACAAATGCAGTTAAAAACGTGTCTAGAGCCTCTGTAACGACGACGTTCTTGTAGTGTGTAAAATAAATTCCGAATAAGACACTTTACTAAGAAAAGAAGGTTGCAGTTAGAACTGGCAAGCAAGTGAACCTCGCACATAATAAAACTATTTGTGTGTGAATTAAATAAGCCACAGTTGATGGATTCTAAACGTTTATGAGTGTATAGCATTTATGTTAGCGAGTAAGCGAGTGTTTGATATTAAGATCCTTAGTAACTATTTTAAGATAAATGCCAAGCAAAGCGCGCGGTCAAGAGAAAAATAAGGAGCAAGAAGGTATCGGTCACGTTTTAAAACAATTAGCAATTGTTTTGAATACGTACAAGCACAGATTGATTGCTTCAATCGAAAATATGAATGTTTCAATGTCGAACAATATGCACAAAATAAGTGATGATCTATGTATTTAAGGAAAGTTAACAGTACATACGAAAACGCTCAAGTAATTGGAAGGATAGTAATGTATGTGCAGACACGAGTAGTGCAATGCGTAACAGTAACAGCCTGTTTGCGACAAGCAGTCATAATGAGGCTACCTTCCGCCCGGCAAGGCAAACAAATAATTTGCATTGACGTGTAGCTCTAGTGCTGCATCATCTTTGAATTAGAAGGCTACGAGTGATCAATATTTTATACTGATGGTTTGCAACTGCGGTTAGAAGTAGAACCAGAAAGGAAACGTGTTTATTTTGTGCCAACGTTAAATATAATAGTAGATTTCTACGAGAGCCGAGGTGTTAGTTGACTCGGGGATTCAAGTAATTTCCGTATCACAAAAATTGCTAAACTTAAAGAAAAAGGTGTCGTATTTACCCTGTAATTCAATGACTTTATTTGGGGCCATTGATAAAAAACTATGTTGTTAGGCAGCAAGTATTTCTCAAATTACCTTTTGTGGATTTTGAAATGCCATATGCGTATATAGTGATCCCAAATTTGATTCTGGACATCGTTGTAGGTTGTGACTTCCTGACAGAACACCCAACAATAATTAATTTTCTGGAAAGACAGTTAAAGGGAATTTTTGAAGGTGTGAATGGGGCATTGGGATTTGGGATAGAACCAAATCCCGGGGATAATCTAATTGTGAGGGAGGTAAGCACACAAATCATTGAAGGTTGTAAAAATCAAATTCGGTAATTCCTTTTTGGGAGGAGCAAATTAAATAGTTACAATGCAGGCTGAAGCATTTATAGAAAGTGATAAAGAAAAACTGCACACGATGTTGACTAAGTTACAGAATGTGTTTTCAGACTAACCGGGACGCACAAGTGTCGCACATGAGATTGACTTACACGACTGTACTCTTTTTTACATTAAGGCTTATCCTATCCCTTGTGTATAGATAAGACGTTATAAGGCAAATTAAAAAGACGTTTGAATGTTCTCTGGTGGTAGAATATAGGCGGCTCCGTGGCGTAGTTGGTATGCGTATGACTACTACTCCCAAGGTCCCGGGTTCGAATCCCAACACGGCCCGCTTGAAAAATGTTAGGGGAGTATTTTTCACAAAAATACGCTCTCGAATAGCAAGGGTTCGGCAAAATTCAAAATTTTTCAGGTAAAAAAAACTCGTTTCCTGGCCAACGTAGTACATTCGGGTGGAGCATTGGAAAACCACATGTAGAATAGCAGAATATATCGTTTTTATATAGTATAGATAGTGGTCATATATTGATGTCTTGGCGCAATACTTACAATTTATGACCAATATTTAGCAAACATTAATAGCAATATTTACTATATATAGCGGTTAGATATTGGTTATGTATTAAAGAAATATTTACCATATTTGCAAAATATGGCGGATTTAATATTTATCGACCAAATGAAATATTGACCCAATGTTACTCAATGTTCACATTTAAATCTTCAACCAATATTATCAGTAGATTTTGCAATGGAAAAACAATATTTGACAAATATTAAATGCTACCTGAGTTATGTGAAAGAATGCTGACCAATAGAGTACATTATTCCGCTAATAGTGGTCAAAAAGCAGGATGGAGGTATCCAGGTATGTTAAGACGCCTGGTTCTTAAATCAAAGGATGGTAAAAGACCACGTTACACCATCTAACCCAACGTAACTATTTACAAATGGTCAATGGTTAAGCAAAATCGACAACTAGTTACTAGATCCCCTTTAATGCGGCACACTAGAAATTTACGGGTTTTAGTTATCTGCTTAAGGTATTGCCTCTTGGTTTAGCTAGGTCAGTAATATTTTTTGTTCTATATGAGGATTAAATAAAATAGTGAGCCCTGCAACGAAACTGCATGTTATACCGTATGTCGACCATGCATTGATAAATTCACCAAACCTAAATAAAAACTTGGTTCATCTGGAAACTATTTTTGAAAAATTCGAAATTGCAGGAGTTACAATAAAATTAAAGAAATCACATTTTGCGCGAAAATGGATCAAGTTTTTGGGTCATTTACTTCCAGTGAAGGCATAACCAAGAATCTACTAGCATAGCAGCCATTCCGAAATTCCACGTGCCATGAAATGCGCCAACAAATCCGTGCATTTCTAGGTGTTGTAAATTTTGATAAATGGTTATGTAGGATTTTGCTTCCGTAACTACTCAGTTATTACAGTTGCTAAAAAAAGGGATGAAATGGAATTGAGGGTTGCACAAATGCGCTTTTGACTAGGTGGGCATTCTATTGTCAAGAGTATAATTTTAAGTAGGAAAATTGTAAGGGCGGGATAATCTTTTAACATATGCTTTGTCCTAACTTTCTATCGAGGAAACTGGGGCGCCTGATTTGCTTAAAGAGGTAAAGGTATACGTTAGTGCTTTGCACACCTCAAGGATTTATTAGGAGATAGTTAAGGGATTCAAAAATATCAAAAAAGAACAGAGAAACGACACGTTTTGTTGTGGAATCACGGAGGAATTAGCGACTCCAAATGTTTCGTCCAGATATTCCGACCGGTATATGAGTTATGATGGCATACTTTTTAGGCGGGGTCCTCAAAATTTACAAATGAGGCGTGACTGTATTGGATAGTTTGACATATCGTAGTATCCTTCTAAAGAACATTTATGAAATTCCATTGGATAACAAGAACGTATTAGGGATGATGAAGGATGGAAATAATGGACGACGTGACAAACTTTATTGGATTACGATGAAAGAAGTAGGTGACGAGAATTTTAAATACAGCCGAAGAAGAGAAAGCTGAACACTCAGAAGAAGAGCATTTACCCCTTATCCACGGCTTCGCTGTTACTAAAAAGGTAAAAGAAATTACGAGGTCCATAATAAAAAATATAATTGGCTTTGATGTATATGTCGGCTGCGTAAAGACCTTATGGATGTATTTCTAATTTTTCTTCATACTGGCAGAACATGCTAAGACAAATTAAGTTCAGTGATTACGGACAGAAAAGTGTACATAACAATTAATTACAAAATTATAAGGTAACAAAGTAAATCAAATTATAAATAATTAATTAACTTAACTAGTATTAACCTGTCGATAAATCGACGAAATAAAAGATGTTTAAAGTATTTATTGAACTTTAGCGAAAGTTTTAGTTTGAGCAGCGAGTATCGCGGACAATGGATTACTGAAATTGTATGGAGAAATTTGAGGAGTTGTAGTCTGAATCGGGAGTGAGGGAGGAACTGGTGGTGACTTTGGTGGCGGAACTGGTAGCTGTTCTCTCAATTTTTGAACAATTTTCTTTTCCCGTTGCTTTTGTTCCTAGTTTTGTTTTTTTTCCAAGGCTGACTTTACAGCATTCTCTGCAGCAGTTTTAACTTTTGTTTGCTTAGACTTGCGCCACTCTTTTACAGTTGGACTAACGCGATAGTTCTTAGCAAAGCCAGGGGCCGAGTGGGCTTCATCTGCTTTTTCGCTCTCTTGCTCGCGTAAATAGTGATCAAGAAAATTCAACTTCTTAGTTTTTGTTGCCCGTTGAAGTTTACAAAACTCTCTCCGTTTTAATTTAATTACTGGGTCTGCGTACACGGGTTTTAATTTCGACAGGGCGAACAATCTCTCTTACTTCGTAGTCAGCCATTACGAAGAAAAGAACAATAAGCATAAGGTTGGAAATCTTCTGCTTTCTTTGAAGTCTTAAACGGTCGAATCCAAAAATGTTGATATCGAAAAAAAGGTAATCGAATTTTTCGATTATACTCATATTTTTAATTAACCTACATTTTTGCAAAATTTACAATTAAAAGATATTTGATATATGGAAAATACTTTAAAGAAATATATTCATTCACAGAACTTCTGGGTATACAACTTTTAATGTATGGCGGTTGTTTTGTGGTTGACCTGCAGGTAGGGAGTGTGCAATATAAAAACAAATGCAATTTGGTGATCGGACTCTTGATAGAGCCACGTACAGTTGGCCGTGAGTAAAAACAGGCTCTGGAAGATAAAGGCCAACTTTTTGCAACGTTTGTCCTTGGCTTTTGTTGATCGTTATTGCAAACGTAACGATAACTGGAAACTGGCGTCGCTTAAAGATAAATGGATAACTTGTGTCACTCGGCTGGCAATTCATCCGAGGAAGCAAAATCTGTTCACATTTTGATTCTCCAGTTAGGACTACTACATGTAGACTATTTTCATTCATTCCCAAAACTTGCGTTCTAGTTCCGTTAACTAATCCCCGTGCAGTATTCATATTCCGAATCAGCATAACAGTTGTACCAATTTTAAGTCTGAGGTTATGATGGGGTAGCCCACTAATTTGTATAGTATTCAAAAATTTAGTCGGAAAACAAGCTGCCTCAGATGGGTCGTCAGACACAATTTCGTCTGCACTTTGGTAAACACGTTCCACTCCTGGGAGCATATTAACAATCAAATTGTTAATTTTATCGCAGTGTTCATTTTTTGGACATAAAATGCACTTTTCATGGATGGATGACAGTTGCAGTTAACTCGGTGTGTTTCCAAAAACCCATCCAATCAGATCTGTTATTCTGTCACAGCTTAGCATATCAGGAGGCATATCAATCAACCCATCATTATTTGAAAAACTACCGTTTCCAATTTTAAGTAAAAAACTTGAAAATTCTTGTTCGTCTGAGCCTGTTCTTATATTGGCAGTTAATGAAATTTTTTCGAAATTTCGCCAAAGTGAGCATCTTTTTAAACACGAACTAATTATTCGGCCACGTGAGGAATTAGGAACGACGGGCAACACTTGCCTAAAATCTCCACCAATTACTAATAACACTCCACCGAAAGGCAGTTCACTGTGTTTAACTTCTCTAAGTAAACGGTCTAAGCAAAGTAAGACGTCACCAGGTATCATTGAACCTTCGTCCCATAAAATTACATCTACCCTTCTTAACGCTTGACCTTCTTTGCTGTTTGACTTTATCGACGAAACAGATGTTTCAGTTAACGGCATTGGGAGCTTAAATTTGTTATGTGCAGTCCGTCCACCTGCTAACAGTGTTGCTGCTAATCCGGTATATGCAACTGCTATTATGTTTACATTTTTTCCTCGTAAATAATGTAAAAGTGTCTTATAGAGGTATGTTTTTCTTATCCCGCCGGGGCCGTGCAAATAGAAAGCTTTATGGGCAGTTTGTGATGTTTGAGCGTTTGTGCTCTTATCAAACAGCAGTTTCTGTTCTGGATTTAGGTTCTGGATACACGCCGCGGCGTTGTGAGCTTCTTCTAAATGGTTAAAAATTTGATCACTGTTAGCTGCAATATCAACCTCTGGTAGTTCAAAGTCAACTAACTTTAAGCCATGAGTTGCTAATACTGACCCGATGTGTTGAAGTGCTAATTCAATGCATCGTTCGTCATCAGAAAATGTTCTTTGGAAATCTTGTTTTAGGGCTTCTTTGAAATCATTAAACAGAGTCTTTGCGTCTGTTGGTTCGCAGACAGCACATATGCATGCATAAAGTTTGTGCAATTGTTTAGGCATTTGAAAAGTTATTGTTTCTCGGATTGAAATACGGGCAGTAGGAAAAACAAACAGAAAAACGGTAGCAGTCTTTTGGAATGTTGTGCTTTAGATGTATGAGGATGATAGCATGGATCAGATAGTGATAAATGCAGACTGTGCAAATTTCAGGGAAATGTGTAGGTTAGTTCAGAATAAGAAACAATAAGGGTACGCGTCCAACCAGTTTCAGGACTGAAGACCTAATGATAATAATAAGGTGTTAGTACATCTAATAAACGTTTATGTATGATTGTAAATATAAATACTTATATATTCTTAATAAAATTTCATATTATTTGCTTTTAGTTTAATAATTATACTTATGGCCTAATTTTGAATGTACAATCTTATTCTGTCAAATACTTTTTAAACTCTCCCATTGGTTGCGGCGAGAATATGGCGGATGTGCTGCAGGTTTGGACTTTGTACTTGAAAAGTAAAAGATTACTTATGATGACGCAACATGATCCTGGAATTAGTGACCTTGAAGGATATAAAAATTTGCAAAATGTATCTTAAATTTCTCAAAGTTAAATATCATAAGAAAACCGTTTTTTCTGCACTCGTTCACACCTACCCTATATACTGCTAACTATGAACACGTATTGCATTCACTTTTATCGTTTAGTGTTAATAGACTAATTACTATTCACCTTTATTTTTTGTAATTAGTCAATACTCTGCACCTCGTTCAAGTTTACGATTTTCTGCACATCTTAAAACATCTTTTCATTCTAAGTGTTATACTAAAATAACAACATTTTTTTATTACCCAGTACACATGAAATACAGTGGAATTGCTTATATACAAAACACAATCATCATCATAAAGTCACCAGTCCTAGAACTGGTTGGTCCACGTACCACCATTGTTTTCTATTCTGAGCTACCCTACTCAGTTCCCTGAAATTCGCAAAGCCTACATCGCTCACTATCAGTGTGCAATAGTCTACTGTAAGTCTACCTGTATCTCTCTTTTTTCTCTTTGCTTCTAACATATGCCGCCCGATTTTACAATGCCTTAGTATGTGTCCTATCATCCTACCTCTATTATTTTTTACTGTTTTCCAGATATTTCTTTCTTCTCCTACAATTTCTAGTACTTATTTGGTATGCCCATGATATATTCATCATACGTCTGTACCCTACAATTCAAAGGTTTTTTTTTCCTGCCCACTTCTGCTAATGTCCACGTTTAACAGTCGTACAGTGCTGTGTTCTACACATATGCTCTCAGAAATTTTTTTCTTTCTTCTATTTTTGTTGTCTTTAAACATTAGCAGTTGTTTTTTCTTGTTAAATGCAGCACGGTCGTGTGTTAATCTTTGTTCTATATTTTTTGCACGTTTTCCATCATGCATTATTTGGCTTCCTAGGTAACAGAAATCCTTAACCTCTTATAAGTTCTTGTTTTCTATTTGGATTCTAGTTTTTAAGTTATTTCCCCTCCTAGTTTATTTGTTGTCTTCTACTAATCTTTTTTTATTTTCTTTGCACCTTTCTTTTTCTACTGTTCTCTAAAGGCATAACCTATTTCATTGATATTCAATGGTGCGTGGAAGGGTTTAAGCAATTTGACGGCTGCCAAGATCTTCCACCACTTAGACACTTATCGCATCAATCATTTTCCAATTACTCCTTTCGAACAAGCAACATTTGTTGAGAATTGCAAAACCAATTCCAGTAGTTGTTTATGATAAGCAACAGATTTAACACAATTACCTTTTTCATCATTAGCTTTTGATGGTATGCAATAGGGCACATCCTTATCTCACCCTTTTCCTAATATTCACTTCTCTACATTTCTACTCTAATTCTGATGCCTGCAGTTTGCTCTTTGGATATGCTATGTATTATCCATCTATTCGTATAACTCATTCCAATTTTTTTAGTATTCTTAACATTCTTTCGAATGTTTTTCCAGATCTACGAACTACATATTCACACTTTCTGCTTTTTCTGTTGTTTTCTTCGTTATTACCATTAAAGCTACAATGACATCTTATGTTCTACTGTTTCGTCTAAACCTAAATTGATCTTCTCTTGTATTTTGTCAGATCGTTTTTCCCATTCGTCTTTGTACAATTCTGGTTAATATTTTAAGCACGTGCTCTCATCAAACTTATTGTTCGAAAATTATTATATCTATCTTCACCTTCCTCTTTTGGTGCAGTGACTATAGTGTTATGATTGAAATTTTTGGGTATCTCGTCTGTCTCATACATATAACTTACAAGTTAGAAGATACATTCTGTTAGTATTTGTTTAGGGGTTTTAGAGTTTCTGTTTACACCTTGTCCATACCTGGTGCCTTATTATTTTCAGACAAAAACCAATACACAAAATAAAGTAATATACAAAATTCATCATCATTAGGTCTTCAGTCCTGGAACTGGTTAGACGCGTACCCTCATTGTTTTCTATTCTGAGCTAACCTACATATTTCCCTGAAATTTCCACGGTCTGTATCTTTATCTATCTCCGTGCAATATTTTGATCTGGATCAATCTCTACTTATTCTTCTCCTTTCTTTGTTGGTAGTATATCCCGCACTATTCCCCAAAAATACCTAAGAACTTATCCTATCTCTCCTATTTTTTTTGTTTTCCACAGATATCTTTATTCCCCTACTATTTCTATAGCCTTTTTATTATTAACTTGTCTGTCCATGCTATCATTATCAAACATTTGACGCACAACATTCCAAAAGGTTTCTACCGTTTCTCTGTCTGCTTCTCCTATTGTCCCTATTTCATAAACGTACTGTGAAGTGCTTCGCACATATGTTTTCAATAATTTTCTCATTGTTTCTATGTTTGTTGTCTTGGAACATAGCCGCTGCTCTTACTTGTTATATGCCGTTCGGTTTCCCTTCAATTGTTTTACAATTATATATCCAATTTTCCTGATATTCAGTGGTGCGTGAATGTGGTCAAGCAGCCTGCGGTTACCAAGATGACTGGAACGAGCAGGCAAAGATGATACTCATACAAATTAAAGCAAATTAAAATTATTAATTCTTGTTTTGTGTACCAATTGAAATGTCGGATAATCAAATTCGGACTTGTGAATCACATTAACAAAGTACTGTAATCTGCCTGGTTTCATGGAATGTAACTACTATTGCAGAATCCCATAGCTTATTTGCTTATTTATGATAACACTATCGATTACTATTTCAAGAAAATGCGTTTGAAACAATCTAAATAACTGAACCATAACCTATGATTTGTTGCTATGATCATATTTTAACAAAGATGATTCTCTTTCCAAGTCGTATTCATTCATAAAGGTGCTTGTATCTAATTTCATTCTATATTGATTCATTCAATTTAATGGGTACGCATTTTCTGAAAGTTATTTCTGAAGTTTTGAAATGTTTATTGTTATTTATGTTCTTTTTATTTTCCACTCTCTACTTCACTTCTTTAAAACGCAGAACGATAAACTGCATTTGTATTGCATTTTGATTAAATTGAAGCTAATGTGCTTTGCTCAGATAAAATTTTAAGATAAAATATATTTGCATATTAACAACAGATTATACAAATTTAATATTAAATTATTTTCTGCATCCTTGAAATTGCCGTTTATTACTACCTTAGAGCCGGCCCCGAGTGCCCGTAATTCTAATTTAAAATTCTTCGTGGTTACATTAATGCTAACAGGTTACAGTGAATACTAGCACTATTTGTTGAATTTTTATTATACAACCATTACAGTTGTTTATTTTTTATGTAGTAAAAATTGTTTGCATCTAATATAAAATACAATTTTATTACTCAGAAACAACTTATCTTCAGAATATGCCATCTGTTTGACGTCTTCATTATTAATAATACGAGCTACAGTAAATATATATCTCCTTTGCATATTTTGAAAGCATTATCACTCTCATGAATGTAAAGATATTCCAAAGTTAATATACATGCTCAAGAGCGATAGTGTTAGGGACCAGAAACTGGTTCCACAAAATGATACGTCTGTGGTAGTAGAATGTCAGTTGTTTGTAAGTGGTTGTAGTGGCTAAGTTAAAAAAAGTGTAAAGGTTGTAAAAATTGCAGTGCAGTTTTTAGTGAGTACAAATAACAATTGTTAATGGTAACGTTTAACGATTATTCGAATATAATATCAAACTGCGTACAATAAGCGTAGTGTTAGTAGTAGTGTGTAGAGCGTGTTCAATATTAAGGTAATATGTATAAGAATTTTTGCAACTTCATCTAACCAGAAGATGTTACAAAATTGATGATTTGCTTGATTTTTATTGGTCCAACTTCATCATATTTAGAATGTTAGAAAAGTATTCCAACAGCTTTTTAAAAAATTTTTATTTCTGTTTATACATTTATATTAGCTGCAGAAATCAGCTTCGTTAACAACTTTCTTTGTGTTTAGTTTTTTGTTCTAATTCTCTTTGAATCGTATCCCATTTTTAAAAATGCCGTCTTAGCAGCCATAATACTGTTCCGCGCAGAGAAACGATTCTTAAAAAATAACAAAAGGACAATATTTTGGCTACCCAGGCTATTTTCATAAATTTAACCTGTCAATTCTCATCTACACACGCACAGGAACACAATACAAAAAATTAGAATAATAAACAATACAGAAAAAAAGTTATAGAAAAAATTTTTCTCTAAAAGTTATCCAATATGCAAAATTATACATAAATACCAAAATAACCTATTTTTCGAAAATCTAGGCTCTCCATTTTCATCAACACACATTCAGGAACACCATACAAAAAGTATCAGAACAAAAAACAGTATACAAAAAAAAGGCATAGCACCTGCACGGAAGAAATCAATCTTATAAGGAATGTTTTCTCTTTTGCGGGCGCTGTAAACTTTTTTGTGTGTTATTTTATGAATCGTATTCCTGGTTGTATGGGGATGAAAATGCACAGGTTGAATTTTTAAAAATGACCCCTTGGCAGCCACAGTACTGTTCTTCACAGAAGAAAGCATTCTTAGAAAATAATAGAAGGACAGTGATTTGTCTGCCGAGGGTATTTGCAAAAATTTAATCTGTCTATTCTCATTTAAACACGCAAAGGAACACGCTACAAAAATTAGAACAACAAACCATACACAGACTTACAGCGCCCGTTCATAAAACATTCTAAATTATATTATAAGTAGATATATCATCGTGGACCGTAGGTAATCTATATGAACCCCAGGTAGGGCGTCGATAAAAGTGCTGTGGACCGTGAAACTGATTATGCCCGTCATTGTGCGTCAATAATCGTTGCTGTGGCCCTTGAAAACTATTCTATTTAAAATGTTGCTTTAATTCTGCTATCTCAGTTTAAATGACACCACTAGAATCAGATATCAAATTTATAATGACATCAAATATTCTTTAGCAAGAAATGTTATAAATGTAACCTCAAAAATAATACCTTCATACAAATATTAAAATCTAAAGATAGTGCCAATATTGCCACAACGGCTTTTTCTTTCAAACAATATCTTAAGCCTGTAACCTTTTTTTTGCCTACACTCGTTGGGTACAAGTGAAGCTTTACTTGTTCGCGGCTAAGTCTGGGAATTACCCCAAGGGTGAGCAATGAGAAAAGGGCGTGGGGATTGTCTAAACTCTACAACAAACTAACATAAAAAGAAAAAGGGGAATTGAGCGCCACTGTATCTATATGGATAATAACACAAGAAACTTTATACTCCTATGAGAAGATACAGAAACTCATGGGATATAAGCACCATAAAAAACTTACAACTTAATGAACTAACACATCTGGAAACCTCTGGAGCATACATACAACCTCTTCGATCTCGATGATCCTGAAAGAAAAAGTACACAACAAATTCTCTAATAAAAAGACACTGTTTGTGCTTTCTAATAAAAAAGCATACTAATAATTACAGGTGGATAATGTTAAGATTACCACACCAAAGGTATTTGAATCAAAAATGAATACCTAGAACAAATCAGTTGTAGCATATCTGTGTTTTTTAAATTACTTCAGCATTCGTCTAATTTCATTATTCAAAAAACTTATTTTTTTTAAAAAACTTTAGTAAAATTAATTGTGCATGGAATAAAAAACTTGAGTCCAAAAATGAAATTTAATATAGTTTCTCTCTTTTCGTTTTTTTTCAAATATGATTACAAAAATGAAATAATAAAATTGAATTCTTTATAAATCTGTCTTGGCATAACAAGACCTTAATTTTAATAATATTTAATAACAAAATTTCCGATACCAAATACTCAGATCTGTTTATTGGTTTACATAAGTTTCCCATAAGTTTAATTTATTTCTTAAAAGAATGTAAATCACGTGCAGCTAACTTGGAATAATAACATTTCAACTTATTCAAGTATAATGACCTTCTTAAAATTTGACATCTGTAATGAACTTTTTAGAAAACAGGAAATGGACGTTAGAATCTCAATATTTTAACATGTGAATACTCTGCGTATCTTGCAAAATTATTTTAATAGCATTTCTTAACAATAATCTTCCACGTTGTTCTTTATGCACAAAATTTAGTATAACTAGACAATTTTCGACTACAATTTATGCGAGCACATTCAAGGTCTCACAAACGTATTAAAAGAAAGGTTTGATACCTGTTTTTAATGAAGCCGTCACCCCTAGTCATCGAACAGCGATGCACATTTTCTGGAATCCGCTTACTAATTTATTGCAACAAACATCGAACAAAGGCTGAAATTTTTAACAAACGAACATTGTCCCAATCTCTTTATATGTATATCTAGTTACTTCATCATGCGCTAAGGAAATAAAAATATTCTATATTAGTATTGAATTATTTGAATAATACAATCTCACCGTTAACAAATACCGACTCGAACAATTTCAAGAAGAAGCGTGATCAAGTGCCTTGCCGGAGTCACAGGAATGCCTCTTCCGTGTCCCAAGACGACCAACCCTCCTGTCTCTATCTCGGCACGCCTATTCTGAGGCCCCACTTATGAAAAATTTGGGAGCCCATCTGTAGATGATGCAGTCTGAACTACATTCTCAAATACAAATGGCTGACTTCGTTATTCGTACCGTACAAGTACGGGACGGCGCATCTGCTTAGCGCGTCACCTCGTAACCGTATTCACGCAAGCGCTATCCTAATTTTAACGACTGAAAGGGTATAATCCGCCTGTAAGTTAGACAACACAAACGACTAGATCCCTTTTAAATATGTTTTCTGCGCGTATATCATTATTAAATATTTCTGGGTAAAGCATTTAAACTAATTAAACGGTCATGATTTCCTGTTCCATTATGGAATTGTTTCTTTCAGATATAACAGTATCAAATACGAGAATAAAATACCACAGACTAAAATTGCACAGATGTGATTCTTCCAAAAATAGTGCTACAGAAAATATATTCGTTACAAGCTTACACTAAAATCTCTTTTTCTAATTAGGATATTCATTCACAGATCATTCCCTCTTTAAAGCGTACAATGTGAAAATTTTAGAAATTAAATTGGATAACCTTAATAACCTCCTTTAAATCGGTTTAAACGTACGTAATCAGTTATGTTCAATAATTTTCATTATATAATGTGAAGCGTTCAAATTTTTCAGAACCCAAATATTTTATAAAATTATGAAGTAGCTATAATTATTTCTGCACCCACCTTTTATAGTGATTTTATTCTATTTGCTTAAAAATCTTTTATATAAGTGAAATAAATGAAGTTAAACACGGTTAGTCAGTATTCTAATTATAGTTAACTTACAAAAGAAACACATCTAACAAAATTCAACTAAATCGATTTACGTGATTGAAGGTCGAACATAATTTTAAGATATCTTTTGTTTACGTCCTAATCCTGCGCAAAGCTACGAGCTCTGCAACAGGTCATTCCGGCTCCTACCTGATATTCGCTGATAGAACTTCGTACTGTAAAGATATGGAAAGTTTTAAGTGTCCGCGATGTTCGCGTCGCACTTCATCTACACTAGCTCTCAAAGCGTCCCTCGATCTGGTCGATTCAACAATGGTTCGTATTGTTAAATTTAGAATTCTAAAAATTTATTCCTTTTCACTTTTCCAGCGCAACAAAGATACAAAAATGATACATCAAAGATAAAACAAATATTCAACTTAAGTTCTGGTTTGGCTTCATGTGCAATTCTCATAACCACGTAAATCTGATGAGTTTGTTCGTTGAGTATTAAGCTGGAGATGATACTTTTAAAACATCGTGTAGGCCATCCTTAAAAAATGGTTTAAGAATAATTCCAGTTACCCTCAAGGACCTCTTGTTTGGTCAACTACCATTTGGAGTAAGGCAGTCTTTTGTAGAGGAAATTTACCGGCCATCTTGCTGTTTGTATTCCAAAACCGTATCGCTGTTGGATATTATTGGTAATTTTGAAGGTGACTTCTGCTTTTAGCCGGTAAGTCTGTTTTTTATTGAGTGACTAACTGTTTAATTGTTTCCCGTGATTGGAAAATTTAAATTACTCATCTCCTATGGAATTGTAAATATTCGAACACGTTTAGTTGTTACGTACACCTCGGTAAAAATTTAAAAATTGAATTTTTCCTGTAAATTGAAGATTAACGCTAATACGATATTTAGTACTTGTTTTCCGAAATACAGTTAGTTGTTTTGAACAAGAGTTAAAAATCAACTGGTTTAATATGTACTTAAAGATTATAAATCTATATCAGATCTGGCATCGATAATAAACTGACATATGTTTGTGTTTTGGTAAGTTTGCAAAAAGTATTTAAATATCTCACTGAACAAAGAATTGAACGCATTCTGTTAATATTTAATTTTTTTCTTATATGACAATATTTAATTTGAATACACGTATAAAATTTGGCTAAACCAAATTCTCATTTCTATTAGCATTTTAGGAGTCTCTTTTGAAATAAGACACGGTGTTTATTCGGTGATTAATTCTAGAACTTTTCTATGCTACAAACTGAACAAAGAGTCACATTTGCACAAGTGGAGTGATGGTGTAAGCTTTAAATCCAACTGAAAACTAAACATAGTATTTTTTAATACTTTTAATATGTTTTCTTTTGTGAAGAAACGCAAACTGTTATTTCATGTTATTTATTTAACCTCATGTTTTATTACAGGTACAGAGTCTGTAGAAATTTAAAGTCAAACCTTCATGGTTTTGAAACGGAATTTAGTCGTGGAAGACGCTCCACCTTTGTTTGACGATACTTGCTTTTAGTTGTTTATTTATAAGTGTAGTGGTGCCCTGGTTTATCCGTTAATTATTAACCGACTCCCATAATAACCTCACCCCGCAGAAGTAGAGTTCAGAGCTAGTCTGGAAATCTCCCGAACGTCAATTACCATCCATGGATAGGAATTACAGCTTATATTCAACTGCTCTCAATTTTAATTATCCACTTTCACACAAAAATTTACACACACACACACACACACACACACACACACACACACTATCTTTTAACCTAATTAAATTACAAAGAGAGTGTCCTTAAAAATTTTAAAACAATATAATTTTTATTTTACTGTTTAAATTATGCTGGTCGTCCTTACCCCTTATCTTAAGCTTACATCCATGTCCAAAATGGTTCAAAAAAATCACCATTACATTTCAAATTCATATACCAGCATTGTTCAAATCGTTTAAAGTTGGTTTACCTTTAAATGCCATGAAATTTCATATATGCTTCAAAATCTGTATTACCAATAACGTTCAAATATTTAAAATCTTATAATCCATTTATCATTAAATCTGTTCATATTCATATATGCTTCTATTTAAAGCTTTATCTTGCGCTAATTTATTATTGTTCATTCATTTAAAACCATTTTAATTAACTATTTCAAAATTTTACTTACTTGAGAATAGCAGTAACGTTTAAAGTAGTTCGTTTACTACTTTATACTAACATTGTGACGTTTTAAAACGGGTATTCAACACTGACCGTTGAAGCGACTTATAATTAGCTTCTGACCGACCCCGTTCACACCTTCTTTTGTGTTTATAAAGACAAACTGCATGTGACGTCACACGTTTAGAAAAATGTAGGTCATTCTAGACTTCATTTCTACTTGTTGATTGGTTTAAATTTAAAATTCGCCTAATTTTGAATCATTTTGTTACGGTATTCCGTGCAGAAAAGAAAGAAAATAGTAAAGTAAAGAAATCGCCCACACCGAATACTGCAACAAAAGAGATGGGGTAGAATAGAAATACAAAAGAACTGGTTTTCGCACTAGCTCTATACGTCATAGAGTGGGGTGAGTCACACCAAAAGAAATATTTGGACATTATTCTTGTTTCCCGTCATTTTGCCGATTTGCCTTTGAAAGAATGGGTAGAACTTCCGTCGGTAACCAGCTTGGTGGTATTTAGCAATATGGTACTGTTAAAATGAAATATCATTATAAACATTCCAAAGGAATGCTGCAAGGAAGCAAGGAAAAGAGCGAAATCTTTACAAATGATAAAGGTTCACTTACTTTACTTCCCACTTGTACCAATTTTTACAATTGGATAAATTACTATAAAAAATTCTAGTATATATAAAACAACAAATAAATTCCAAAATAGCAAAATCGTCTGTTTTTGTTAAAGGTAGTTATCCGTATATCTCTTACCATACTAGAATAATATATACTAGAATAAAAGATAAGATCGTCGCCCTTGTGATTAATAATGTTTCCTTGCGAATTCAAAACACCGGACCCTAAAATAACCTGATTATTGTAAATTCTACACAAATAATGTAAATGCTTTGGACTGTTGTTAGTTGAAACTTATGGAAAACATATACCATATTTTGAGTTGCTTTCTTTGTTTTATATAAATACCATATCTGACATTGTTTTGACCAAAACTATTATTTACACTTATAACTTTTCATGCAAAAATTACTCAAGACTGATATCAAACATTGAATTAATAGTAGTAGACGACAAAGTATCGGATTCTCTACGCGCTATTGTATTTCAATGGCGATAGCATGTGCCAGTTAACACCAGGTTGTCCAATGAAAATCTGTTCACTGAATCCTCGGACCAAAAACCGATCTCCCGGTTAAAGCCGGATCATCTACCTCACACGACGTCCCAGATACCCTGAGAAAGGGAGATTTTCATAGTCGAGGCACATTTATGTAGTTGCTGGTAGACCGACCAAATGTACCATAGCACGAAAAATTCTTACATGATGTAAATATCAAGCATTTAACACCCTGTATATAGACCATAATTAGCTTTATGCGATGCAAGTAAGCATATCTTACAACAATAGAAGGCGTATTTAGCAGAAAAATAGGTAATTCGTACATTATGTAAATAGCAAGCTTTTAACACTCTGTATATAGACAGTTATTAATTTTAAGTAATGCCAGTAAGAATATCTTTCAACAATAGAACGCGTATTCAGAAGAAATGATCGTACATGTAATTGAGTCTAATTAGTTATAAAACAAATACGAAGATAAAAAGAACTAACAAAGCTTTATGCAATTACGCTGAAACAATAAACATTTTTGATAAGAAAACGCAGTTTCATATACGCACAAAAATACATAAACGAAAACAGCATTGAAGTTACATTATTTATTTTTTCAATTATCCAAAAGGCGATATCTATACAAAACAACGTCTGGCAAAGATAACAATGTATCAATAGCAAATAAACCTTACACGGAAAACCGAAGAAATTACATAAGAACCAGCTTCGAAATGCAGGGAATATTAAATACTTGGTTGATGGAGATATCTGCAAAACTGCTTGAAAACCCAGCCCACATGTAAGTGGGAAGAGCCTATGTATAACACAGGGTAATCATAAGACGGGTCAGTTTACAACTCATGCACGCTAAAGCTGCGTCACTGTTAACCAGAAAGTCACGCGTAATTTAATATTTAATAGAATATCAAGTGTATGTTACAGTGATAATAGTGCAACGATTACAAAAACTTCTTTTGTCGTTGAACGTGAGTAGAATTTGGGGTAATTTATTTAAACTGAATATTTATAACAATAAGGCTTTGAATCTGTGGTACATTTCTGAATATTTCGAATGTGTTGATGATAATAATTCAAATTTGGGTCGATATAACATTTCAAATTGGTGGTGTACTTATGAATAATTGAAGTTGCGTCGTTAATAATATTTCAAATTTATGGTGTATTTCTGAATAATTCAAGTTGCGTCGATAATAATATTTCAAGTTGCGTCGATAATAATATTTCAAGTATGTGTCGACAAGAATAATTCAAATCTAGGTCAATATAATATTTCAAATCGGCGTCGACAATTATATTTTGGTACAATTCTGGTACAATTTTTATTTGCGTCGAAAGCAATGAAGGGAAGAGATTCAATGCATATAAAATAAAGGAGCACGAAGTAATTTTTGGAAACAAGGGGTAACTGTACTCAAATATTGGTTTAACTAGCAGAGCATTGATAGACGAATGAGGACAACAAAGGGGTGTTGATCCACAACACGAACAACATATCGCAGATCAGATCTATTTAATTTTAAGAGATTTTTTTATTTAAAACTTTAATACTGAATTTATTCAATTTATATAAAACCTGTAATGAAGTCAACAACAAACATTGCATACGTTAAACTTACGTAATGTATAATAGAGAGCTCTAGAACGTTCCAGGTTTCTTTGGTAAAAAGGTGGTTTTTGGTGACTTTAGATTGAAAGTCAAAATATATAAATTTTGGGATAAATGATACACATGAGATTGATTGATTGAGGTGTGTATTTAAAGACTTTCAAAAATTGTAAATAATATTTCTTTTCATTATATGAAATTAATTGACTTCGTTTTATCAATTCAAAAAAATAGGTAATCATAAAGGGGTGAAGAAGAGAAAAATTTAAATGTTATATCACAGATTTGAATTATTCAAAAATGTACCACCAATTGCAAATATTATATCACAGATTCGAAATATTCAGGAATGTTATATTTATCCAAATTTGAATTATTGTCATCAACACATTCACAGATTCGAAGTATTCAAAAAATGTACCACTAATTTGAAGCCCTATTATTATTAATATTTAGTTTAAATAAATTACCCCAAATTCTACTCACGTTAAACGGCAAAAGAAGACTTCTTAATCATTGCACTTATTATCACTGTAACATACACTTGATATTCTATTAAATATTTAAATTACGCGTGACTTTCTGATTAACAGTAACGCAGCTTCGCCCTGCATGAGTGATGAACTGACCCGTCTTTTCATTGCTCTATGTTAATATAGGCTCTTCCCACTTACATGTGGGCTGGGTTTTCAACAGTCTTGCAGATATCTCAACCAACCAGGTCTTTAATATTCCCTGCATTTCAACGTTGTTTCTGATGTAATTTCTTCGGTTTTCCGTGTAATGTCTATTTGCTATAGATACCTTGTTATTTTTGCCAGACGTTGTTTTGTATAGCTATCGCCTTTTGCATAACAAATAGTAAGTGTAAGAAATGTAGATCCTTAACGTGCAGTGTAAATACATGCATCTTATTTAGATTAGAATGTAGGTATAAGACTCCGAAAAGCTTTCAATTTTCAGTAGTGCAGAAATCAATAATTTAAGACCGTTTTCAAGGTGGGTGAACAATGCACGGATATTCTAAGTGTAAATATTCTTTGCATGCATCTTTATTATATTTAGTAGAAAGCTTTAACATTTGTATAAATTTCAGAGTTATAGCAGGAGCGAAACAAATATTGTTGAAAACATGTTCTTAGTAACAGTTTATTTTAAGGTTTTTTAATAACTTGGTGGTGTTGAAACTTTTCTGTACAGTGTTGTAAACAAAATACTTGTTGCTAAATTCTTGGTAGGTAGATAGAGGACGTGCTCAAATAACATTTATTTTTTTGCAAAGGAACAGGCAGGAATCGATATAAAATAAAGATAAACTATTGGTAGCATGCATTCGAGTGGGATAAAAGATAGCATATGTTAAGGGTTCGTTTGACTTTGTAAGAAACTGTGAGACAAGGAAGAATTAAAGTTTATAGGTACGGTTGGGATACAGCATGGGTGTAGAGACATCGTTTTAAATATGTGGAGTAGGGAATGGGTATCGAGGTTATAGACAAGATTGCATAGAAGGAACGAAGATACATTATTGGATCTCGTATATAGAAGGGAGATAAACCATAGTTTAGAGAGGGAAATGCTAGTTAGGGTAAGTGTGAATGTAAGCAGGGAGTAAAAAGGAAAAAGAGATATTGAATACAGGTTAGACAAGGATACAACGAACGGGTGGTAGGAATAGAAAATACAGAAAAGTTACAAAGAAAGATATAGAAAATTTTCGTATGTGAGTTAGACTAAGACAACCTAAATATGCATATTTTGAAGGCTTGCTTTAGAGTGTAGAACTTATGTCAGTTTGAGCGAGGGTTTCAGCGAATTTAACATTCGTTGCATACTTTCGTAGTAAATCGTTTGTTTGTTTTGAAAATTTCTTAGATTTGAAGACGGTTGGTGCACAGCTGCGAGTTTTAAGTCGAAATAATGAACGTTATCAGGGGAGTTTTTAGAATTACCGACGGTTGAAAGTTGTTTGTGAGCGTGTTTGTAGAAGCGTGTTGACGGTTTAAAAAATTTACCAAGAAGGTCTATTTATTTCTAGTGGTATGTTTTGAGAATTACAACTAGACAGGGGGGCAGAATGTCTATATAAACACTGAGAGGCAGTTGGAGGCTCTCTTATACTTCTCATCCCAGCTTCGAGTAATATTGGTAAGCCGATTATGTAACTAGTGGGTAATAAATTGCACCCTTCCTTTTTACAGGTAGGTATGGGTGCACAACAGAGTCTAAATAAAACTGTGGCGGGACTAGTACCATTTGTGGCTGCGGTAGATTGCAAAAGACTATATCTCAGGGTTTTAGAGAACAAAGGGACATATCTGCAAATACACAATCTTTATTTTCGGATTAGATAAAGTGATTACTGTTCTCTATTTTTCCAAACGGAAGCCATGATTCCTGCGATTTGATGTCTCTATTACCTTTTATAGAGGTGTATGTATTATAAAATTGATCGGATATAAAACTGATGTAGCTAAAATTTTAATTTCGCTGAGCTATATTCCTTTATTGTACAGCAGGAATACGACCGCCATGATGGTGATCATTTAATGTAAGTAGTTTTGCAGACATGTATATTGAGGAAACTTTAATGACGTAACAGTTAAGTGTTAGGGATATAGCCATGGAGAACATAAAAGTAAAATGAAAAATGTAATGAAATTACATTTTCGAGCCATAAAACGTTAAACGTCGTTGGTAATTTAGTCTACGAAAATCATAAGAGAGTATTAACCAAACGATATGAAATCATAAAAAATGCTAGGCCCCACATTAACTTATTGACTTCGTACGCACAATGTTTTCACACAGATTTTCTAACTCCCCACTGAGTGTTATCTCGTTCAGTCTGGTGACGTAAAGCATTAATGAAATTCAGTGAAATCGATTCCGGTTGAAAGTGTTATTTGCTGTTCTGAAAGTTATTGAAAAATCTCTTATCAACTTCTTACAGGTTTCAAAGTAACGCCCCTATTTCTCATTGCCTGATAATCGTCACATTCTTTATTTTTTACGCAAACTCTCTTTGGTGATAACGCCTTGTAGTTGCTTTTAGTTGCTGCTAATATGGTATCGTGCAGCTCTGGAACATTGACTACAATCCGTGTTGCCTAAAAAATATAAACTCAACCCTTACCTAATCTAATAGCCTTTTCAAACTCTTTAGAAAATATATCGTACAATAAACAAGCTACATAAAAAGCTAAACGCACTGAAATACAGCAGAGAAACCTGCTTTTTATGCTAAAGATAAGAATAAAAGTAAAAAATTACTGCAATACAGCAGCGCCTTAATTCTAGAGGTACATTTACCATACTTAATAATAAATTATTTTTTTTTATAAATATAGGAAAATTGACATTTTTTAAAATTACAATAGAAAGTAACCTTTGACGCTTCAAATATCAACTAAAAATTGATAATTCCTGAGGACTCTCACTTTTCTCTTCAAACTGAAATAAGTTAACAGTACTTCTTAAAATCTCAAACAAGTATTTAGATTATAACACATGAATTTAACTTCCATGACAACTAGTTGATAAAAAAATCATTTGTGCAGACATTGTCGAAGTTACAATATATGCATAAATACGTGTAACAGCCTATCGTGGAATGGAAATTTAAACGTTTTACAACGTTTGAGTTGTAATTTTCTGAACCACATTTTGAATGCTTTAGTTTAACCCTTTAGTGGTTTCTGTTGTCGTTTGATAAACTACACTTTTGATAAATCTCAACGCAAAATGTTCAAAATATTTAAATCTGCAAACCTTGTGACCCATGCTCAATATGACCACTGCTTATATCCTTAACCAAAACCGGAAGCCCTGTAACGTTAGTGCGATATTTAATGAAACATTAGGTAGTAGAGAAGCTTTTGTAGCAAGGAAGCATTCTGAAGGAATTTAGGAACTTTGGTAGTTTACATATAATAACGTTGCTATTCCTATATAATATTAAGTCAGGATAGAAAAAATAAAATAGTAAAGTCCCTGGTTTTTATATACAAACAGTAATAAGAATAATAACTTTAGATTCTATCGTATTAAATTCAGAAAACTTACAAGTATATAAAAGTTTATTTGTTCACATTTACTCAACTTCAAAAACAAACCATTTAACCATCGAAGCTGACCGATTGTCTCCCAATAACCATATACTCATATATTAATTAAAACAAATTTGCGCCGCATGTACGGCTCACAACCAAACTTACGAATATTTTATTATTAAATATAGTTCACATTTACAATAAAAATTGCATTTAAGTTATAATTATTTTTATTAACAAAAACTTTCGTTGGTTGCAAAATTTCGATTTTAAAGTCCAATAACTCGAAAAGTACATGAGATATAAAATAGTGTATAGCATATTTGTAATCAGCGTAAAAACTAAATAAGATTCGTATATTATATATTATAAAATCACGGGAACCCTGCGACGGACCACGGCGGCGACGACGGTTAATTAATACGTTGCATGTACAAGTGTGGAAAAGAAATGACTGTTCATACGGAGAGAATAACACTGAACTCGATAACAGGACAGCTTAAGACACACCATTCGGAAGAAGTAGGGCATCGGGTAATAACTCAGCGATTTTATAGTTTATGAAACCCCCAGATAATAGTAGAAGCAGACAGTTCGAATTAGATTATCAGACACCAATGAGCCACCTTTTAAAAGAAATAAAGAAAGAACGAAACCAAGATAACTGTAAATTCATTGAATTATAACCATCACATGCTGTTTGTTTTGAAACTGATTCTTAATATTTATTCCTGTGTAGAGTTTATTCTGACAAAGAACTATTAATGATAATGAACGCTTCCATACACTTAGGGCGTATTTCATCGAATTTGTATACATAAAATCTCATTGGTTTAGAAGGAAGTTTGCCAGTAAAAATTACATTGATTAAATTTCGACGAAGTTGTGTTATCAACAATCCTAAGTTTCGTAGCTAAACACGGATTTGGCTAAATTAGCGTAGATTATAATTCTTGTTTGTTTTTGTTTTTGCCATTTACTGTCTTGAAAATTATGTGTTTTAGGTTACATATACCAGGAGTCGATTTTTTTCTCTTTGTTTATTTTAAAATTAGTAGGAGGTGAGGAAGTTGTAGTAGAGGCTACTTTAACCTCTAGCAGCAGCAAGAACAGTTCAAATAGGTATACGAGACACCCACCTTTCAAGTGGGGTTATTTGAATTTGAGGTTTTATCCAGGCGGGTTGAAGCTCAAAGGTTTTATATGGACAACAAGTTCAACGATCATTCAAAACAAGCGTATAGCTATCTAGTAGAAAAGTCATATTTTGTGAACCCTTACGAATTTTGCATTTGAGACCATAGAACTTATGCCGTACAACTGAAAGCTAACCGATGTATTATTTTACTGTCATGTTAATCCGCCCGTTTGGAGTAAAATTAATTCAAAAGTGTAACGTCAATTCAGCACATAACGGCCCTTGTTAATAAAATATAGACAACTTTCAGCATTTAATTAATTGAGCGAGATGTTGATCTAACTATTCCTGTTTCAATTATTCCTAGCCAAATCTTCAGCGCAAAACCATGTCGATGGCCAAGTGGTCGTTTATTATAGGGATTGTCCTGTACCCATTCGTGTAAACTGTACATATAAAATACACCATCTCCAGTGAATGTTACTTCACCTTATACAGAATACTATTGTGGAGGACAGGAGCCGTTCTTGAATTTTAGCCAATAACCCATTGCAAAAATTTATTACTTGCCAATTATTCCTGAGTAATAAAGGTTCCACTTTTCGGAACCTGCAAGGATATTGGTGATCATCAACACCATCTTATTGCTGTTGAATGATAAGTTGCCTTGCAATTCTTCTAGTGCTGCAGCTAGAATCTTCAGCGACAGCATTTAGAATTGTCTGATCTTGATTAGTTAGTTGTTTGTTATTTCTTCGTAGCCCTGTATCCTCTTTTATTGGTATTGTACGCCCAATTTCACTTAATCCTCTTATCTAATCTCGTAAATACGTGTCTCAAAGGTTAAACACATTAAAAAATCTTTTGGAATACTCAACAGGACAAGCAAATGTTAGCTCTTTGCTCACATTCAGGAATCATTTGAATATCAACGTATTCCGCAAACGTAAACTCCATTCTTGTTACTCAATTAATAATACCACTAAAGTATAATGATGTTAAATAACGAATTTATTAGTTGTCATTGAATCAAAGTACTTTAAAATCTATCACTATTAATTTATAATGTTGCCAAAGACATTTTTGGAACAAATAAAAACATTTAGAAAAAGTAACATAATATTATGAAAATCATGAGCTTCTTTATACTTTAAACGAACAGAACAACGATAATAAATTACTACATATTATCAATTAATGTGTGTATTTAGTAGTTTGATTTAGAAGAGAAAGCTTTTTCGCTGTTACCAATTTTGAACTTTGAAGAATTCTTGAATGGGGTTTTTTTACAATAAGATATTCGTCTTATTTTTGTTCGATGAACAAGGCCACCTGAAGTTTGCACACTAGTTGTTACTCACCCTGTATAGTACTCAATTTGATTGAGAGTAGAATATTTTACAAATCTAAAAGTAGAAAACCCTGAAAGTAATAGTGCTTCAAAATGGAAGAAGTTGCAATATGGGTTACTTTGAATTTACTTCGAAAATGGTCAAAGCGAAAGCTAATTTTAAAAATCAATAGCATTCTTAAAACGCTATTCAGTTGACTATAAACGCAAAAATCAAAGGAAGAAATAAGAAAATTTCTAGTTGATACCTCAAGGAAAAATGTAACAATGTCTTTACTCGAAAATAATTTACTAGTTTCCATAACGTATTTTTGAATGATCCTGCGATCCTAATTATTGACACACGTTTCGAACTCGTTGAAATGAAGATTAGCAATATATCGGTCAGCGGTTCTATCTTAATAATAAAGTATCAGATTCAAAAGCACACTATTGTCGTCTATTTACTGTTACTAACAACAAAACAATCGACTATTTATCAATTTATAGAAGGTGTTACGTCATCATCGAACATTTATTGGAATTGGTGACACTAAATACTTTGTGCGGGTATCCTACAGTTTTCAGTGAAACATTATATACCGACAGTGAAAGTGCGTGAGAACAGTCGCATTCGAACCCTTGCAGAAGACGGTCGTATGCGAGCTTTGAAAGCGACACCATCACCCGGACGAGCGTGTTATTGGTTGTCCGTCGAAAGCTTTTGTGTGTGAACGTTTATTGCCCACAGCGGCACAGGATAAAAGGTATTTATACCCTTTATTAAGTAGTTTGGTGTAGTTGGTTTTAGTTATTACATAACCGCTCCACCGCCAATCGGTATTGCTACAAAAAGCAATTGGTCCTTCCCTGTAATTAGCATATCTATATCATCTCCTTAATCCCATTAAGCCATTGGTCCTTCGAGCCGGATTCACCAGTCCTATGGTATACGTATGTCCTAAATTAAATATCATTTTGCACACCAGCGAGCTTTTAAGTAATTATTTTAGCTTTAAATTTGTGTTCAAGCTCCATATTTAGCGGGTTAAAATATGTACAATACTAGCTACATACTTTCGTTAGACTAAATTAAGTGATTTCGTCGTAATTAAACCAGCGTTTAATTACAAACAAATCCTTAATATAAAATTAGATAATTTGCACTAAAAGCCATTGCGCGTTTTTAGTTTCACAACCCTTTCAGTCGGTTTACAACGTAAAATATTTAATACATTTGCAGGAGTAATAAGGTTGTAAAGCTGCATCTTTCGGCAAATATGTTAAGCTACATGTTTAAACGTTCCTGTGAGCTTTGATGTAAAGGCCGCCCAGGTTGTAAGCTGTAAATCTTATCTTTACGCTTTGTTTGACAAACCGGTAGGTTTCCGACGTCTCGTTTTAAGACCACATTGCAGGCTAATAGTCATAAAACGTGATTTATTGGTTTATACGCTAGCTTACCTTTTCGTGCCTTGAACAACTCATAATATTTTAATATTTCTCAGTGCACATTTGAGCTTTACCGTTTTAAAGCATTTTTATAGTGTAGGCTTTCAGAATAACTTTCAGAATGGCTCCCAAGAAAATACAGGTAGCCGAGCTAGAATTGCTTAATACACGCGTTATAGAAATGTTGGAGCTTAGTAACCCTATACAAAGTGACCCAACTTTAAAAACGTTGTTCCTTATTCAAACAAGGGGAGTAAATGACCTTTACAGAAATTTCAATACAATTTTAGTTGCTGTCTTAGCCTCCTGTGACGAGGCAGAATCATTAAATTACAACGCTTTACGGAAGGAAGTAGATTCCGCTTATTATTGCATACTGCTGCATCTCGAAACGATGCAAGAAATGAAAGCACCACAAATCATTGAAAATGCTCCAAGCAGCTCGGGATCAAAATTGTTACCGTTAAAGCTCCAACATTTCAATAATGAGGTAACTGAATTTTCGTCTTTCATCGATTTATTTGACAGTCTGGTCTATAATAACGCGTCGCTGTCCAATATCGAAAAATTAAATCATCTTATCAGTTGCTGTAGCGGGGAGTCTTTGAAAATCATTAAATCGGTACCCATTTCGGGGGATAATTTTATTATTTCATATAATGCCTTGCGAGAGCGATTTAGCAATCCGCGTTTATTGGCAACTTTGCATTGGAAGGCTATGAAAGACTTTCCACCTTTAAAATCAGAAGACCCTAAGAAACTTAGGGCACTTATTGACTGTTTTTCAGAGAACCTTGCTGTTCTAACTAACTTAAAGTTTCCCACTGAACATTGGAACTTTATTCTGGTCGATTGTCTTTAGAAAACTCGATCCGTTCACTAGAAAACGCTTCGAACTCCAATCGGATCCGAAGCAAATACCTAATTTCGAGGATTTGAGATATTTTTTAACTCAACAATGTGCAGCGTTGGAAACCTTTTCTTCAACCGCACCTGTTTCTTATTCGACGACTGTCCATACATCTCACACATCAGTGCCTAAGAAATCCTCAGCGTTTCAGTTTAAACCAAGAGTTTCTTCTAACGTAGTCTCACTGGACACACCAAGTAGCTCCAGTGACTCAAAGAATTCATTTTCGCACCATTGTCCTTCTTGCAAAGGCAATCACTTAATTTATAGATGTCAATCGTTTCTAAAGAAAACTCCGACAGAACATTTCGACATTGTCAAACGCTTACGCCTTTGTTTAAATTGCTTACGAACAGACCATGCGTCCATGCAATGCAAATCTTATAATTCCTGCCGAACTTGCGCCAAGCCGCAGCATACCTTGCTACATTTTGAACCGCAACCTGCTTCTAGCCGTTCAGCTGAACCGATCGCTACACCTATGCATAAAAATGCCAATAGGACGCAGTCAGCCTCTCCTATTCCGGCAAATGTTTTGTCTTCACAGACGAATTTAAATCCCGGGGTTACTGTCTTACTCTCCACTGCTGTTGTGGAAGTTCAAGATCGTTCTGGTAGATACAAACCGATCAGGGTACTCTTAGACCCTGGCTCTCAAGCTAGCTTTATTCGAGACGATTGCGTGAGCAAACTTTGGCTTCCACGCATACGTTCGCAAGTTCCGATTTATGGACTTGGGCAGACAACTTCAGCAGTCAATAGGGTGCCGTCAGCTGCACCATTCGCTCTATGTTAGACTCTGAAAATCTCTAGAAGTCACAACTTTTGTGCTTTCGTCAATATCTGGCAAATTACCTAGCGTTGAAGTTCCTACTAATTGGGAACACTTATGCGGCCTGCACTTTGCAGACCCGACCTGGAACTCTCCAGGAACCATTGACATGCTCCTCGGAGCAGATGTTTATCCGTTCATCATCAATGGCGGTGTTATACATGGCAAATTTCTTCAGCCTGCCGCCATAAATACAATTTTTGGTTGGACTATTATTGGTCCCACAAAAAGCTTGCAGTCTGATACTGTCCAAGCATTTTTTACTTCTGTAGAAGATCCTATCGACCAGACCCTAAGGCGGTTTTGAGAGATAGAAGAGTTGCCATCCAAGCATTATACTTCTCCAGAAGAAGAAAAGGCAGATTTGATTTTTGAAAACACGTTTTCTCGTGACCCTAGCGGTCGTTTTATTGTTGCGTTACCGTTCAACGATACTTTGCCCGTTTTTGATAATTGCTTTGACATGGCTAAAAAACGACTATTTTCGTTGGAGCGCAAATTGCATGCTCAACCGGAGCTACGCGCCCAATACAACAATTTCATGCAGGACTATCTTGATGCGGGTCATATGGCATTACTCGATTCTCCGCCCGTTGGGAACGATAATTATTTTTTACCCCATCACCCTGTGTTTAAAGAAGAAGGTCATACTTCTAAAATTCGTGTGGTTTTGACGCCTCTGCAAAGGTTAAAACAACGTGTCACTTAATGACACTCAATTGGCTGGACCTAGTTTCCAAAATGACATTTCGTCAATCTTACTTAAATTTCGCTCTCATCGTTTCGTTTTTACTTGTGATGTTCGCCAAATGTATCGACAAATTTTGGTTACCGAAAAACATCGAAAGTTTCAATTAATTGTTTGGCGGTTCTCCGCAGAAGAACCCATTCAGACTTATCAGCTTAATACAGTGACCTATGGTATTAAGTCATCGCCTTATCTAGCATTAAAACTCTTCAGCAATTAGCCATTGACGAAGGCAAAGGTTTCCGTTAGCCGCTGAGGCTATACGGTCAAATCTATATATTGATGATTTCGTCGCCGGTGGAGATTCTATACAATCGGCCCGCGAAATTAAACATCAACTTATCCGACTTTTACATTTGGCTGGTTTTGAACTTCGAAAATGGAGTTCTAATTCAGTTTCTATTTTGGAAGGCATTCCGTCAGATTTTTGCCAATATACTTCTCTCGATTTCGATTCTGACGAATCAATAAAAATATTAAGTCTTCAATGGTCACCTGCAGAAGATATTTTCTCATTTCGGGTTAAACCATTAAACCCAATATGTACAAAGCGCAACATACTTTCGCAAGTTGCCAGAATATATGATCCATTAGGATTTTTAGCACCATTAACACTTTTTGCAAAACGCCTAATCCAGCATCTGTGGATGTTAGGTTTAAATTGGGATGACATCCCACCATCAGACATTTCGTCTCAATGGCATCAATACCAAGAAGAGTTGCCGTTATTATCGTCATTATAGTTACCACGTTGTTTACCCCCTTCGGATCCTTTTACTTGTCATTTGCATGGGTTTTGCGATGCTAGCGAGGTAGGGTATGCAGCGGTAGTGTATTTTCAGTTCATAAATCAAACTACCGGAGAAATAACTGTACAATTTGTAACCGCTAAAACAAAAGTAGCTCCAATTAAGCGCATTTCAATTCCACGTTTGGAATTATGTGCCGCCGTTTTATTAACCGATTTACTTTCTTTTACCATTCGTTCTTATCAAGGCTTGATTGACATCTCCGATGTTTCAGCGTGGAGTGATTCTACGGTCGCTCTCACTTGGATACGTTCTCCACCTTTTCGTTGGAAAACTTTTGTGGCAAACCGTGTTAGCCACATTCAAGAAATCATTGCACCTAGCCGATGGTTTTATATTAAATCTTCGCATAATCCGGCTGATCCTGCATCTCGGGGATTAATGCCAAGCGCGGTTATTTCATGTTCGCTATGGTGGGCGGGGCCTGAATGGCTTCACTACCCTAGTGACTCGTGGCCGCCTCAACCAACATTGTCAACCTCAATTGGTGAGGTAACTACGGAAAAGAAGATCCTAACATTTGTCGCTCAAACAGATCCGAACGTCATTGACATTTTACTAAGTCGCTTTTCATCGTTATATAAAATCCAAGGCATCGTGGCTTACATTTATAGATTTTCTAAACCCATGGCTCAAAGTCATACGGGTCCCTTAACAGACATTGAATTACACAATGCTCTCATGATTATCGTTCGGCATGTACAAAATGTTACATTTTCAAAGGAAATAGCTTCGATCAAGGCAAACCGTAAGTTACCTAAAAGCTTGCGAAAACTTTCTCCATTTGTTGATCCACAAAATATCTTAAGAGTAGATGGGCGCTTGACACATTCTTCGCTTTCCTATTTCGAAAAGTTTCCTGCGTTATTGCCTCAGCGGCACCGATTAACCGAACTTATCATTCGGTCAACCCATGAAAGGTATTGCCATCCTGGTGTGAATACCACAGCGTATCTTATTCAACAGAATTTCTGGATCCTTTCTATTAAAAATTCAATCAGAAATTATTTATCATCATGTCATAGATGTTTTCGTACCAAACCGGTCCTGGTAACTCCTCCTATGGGAGACCTACCGGCAGCACGTATTACCCAAGTCAAAACTGCACATGGCACATTAAAACGACTTTTGGTCAAACTAGCGCCGCTACCGGTATTTTAATTTTATTTTATGTTTAGATGTATATACACATTTCTTACATGTATAGTAGTATATTATTTTTACATATTTGCTTATTTACATATATATTTTTATTTTTGCATAGTTGGTAATATCGCTCGCTGTAGTGTACTACCCTATCTTTCGTTACCTGTTTTCCTAGCAAGGTCAAATCCCATGTGATTTCCTTCACCCAACCTACTTCCCTCCTTTACAAAATTCTATGAATTTGGTGGGCGGTATGTTACGTCATCATCAAACATTTATTGGAATTGGTGACACTAAATACTTTGTGCGGGTATCCTACAGTTTTCAGTGAAACATTATATACCGACAGTGAAAGTGCGTGAGAACAGTCGCATTCGAACCCTTGCAGAAGACGGTCGTATGAGAGCTTTGAAAGCGACACCATCACCCGGACGAGCGTGTTATTGGTTGTCCGTCGAAAGCTTTTGTGTGTGAACGTTTATTGCCCACAGCGGCACAGGATAAAAGGTATTTATACCCTTTATTAAGTAGTTTGGTGTAGTTGGTTTTAGTTATTACATAACCGCTCCACCGCCAATCGGTATTGCTACAAAAAGCAATTGGTCCTTCCCTGTAATTAGCATATCTATATCATCTCCTTAATCCCATTAAGCCAAAAGGTATTTAACCTTAAGACCGCAAGAAGATAGTAGTTCTTGAAATTTTTTGGCATAAGGCTGAGGAAAATGTTTCAATAAAGTAGTAGTTATGAATACGATTGTAAAAACTCTCAAAAACCGACCAAAATACAATCAAATGCAAATGGCCCTTCCACAGCTTTGTTGGTTACTAGTTGCAGAGACGTAATGCCCTTGAAATGCCACGGAGACTGGAGAGTCCTAGTGAAACAGAAGGCTACTTCGAAGAACATACAAAAAAATTAAAACCGCTAAGAAATTTGATGCGATTTTCGATTAATAGTACACAGTCAAGAAGTCTTGATCAACGTGAAGTTTCTAACAGAAGTACTAAGTAGAGCAATTGCAAACCTTGAACTTTCATCCTATTATATGACTAATGACGACATTTAACTAAACTATTCTTTGTTTCTTAAATTTTGATGAGCGTTTTATATAGGATCTTTCCCGCTAATTACAAATCTGTCAACAGAATTTTTATATTGCCCTCCAGTAAAAGTTATTTATATTTTTATCATGGAACGTTTTATTATTTAATATTTACGTTTGTTATAATACAAATTATGCATACCACGTCACCACTAAATCTCAAAGCTCTTGACATGTGATTTTCGTATGTAGGACACGTATGGTACACCACAGATTAAATTCCAAAAACAATCTGCAAGAATTGAAGGGTTCAACTTCCCTTGGTATCGGATTTTACAATACATAATACCTTCGTGAAGCTTTTCACCATGTTCGTCACTCGTAGACCCTAGATTTGCGGGAAGAAAGTCCAATTGTGATTGGAGAAGATGAATCTTCAAAACCATGTTAAAACCCACATCGGTGCATATGAAAACTGCCACTCCGTGGCTCAATTGGTATGCGTGTTGCTATTGAGCCCAAGGTCCCGGGTACAAATCCAGGCACGGTCCGCTTGAAAAATGTAGGCGAATATTTTTGACAAAAATTCACCCTTATTCGGATGAGAGGTAAAATTTAGGTCCCATGTGTGTGTTGCCACGCACGTTAAAAACCCCTACCTTGCTTGAAAAAGCAAGGAGTCGGCAGAATTCAAAATTTCCAGGTAAAAACTCGCTTCCTGGCGAATGTAATAGCCTTCGGTGAAGCATCGGAAAATCAAATAGAGTGCTTATATAAATTAGAGGATTCACAATTTGTTTGTTATCTCTATATTACTTAAGAAAGTGGAACACACCTCTTTAAATGATATGCATGCAGCAGTCTCAATCTCGGTCAGTGACAAATTTGCGACCCAATAAAAATTCCTTCTTTGAATTTTGCTTCACTTAGTCTGGGACTCTCAGATATTGGAATTTTTCACCATCTTTATTTAAAGCTTCGACAAAGTTGTTCATTAGTCCGAGTTTTATATGCAGATGTACTACAAATCTCTTTGTATCAACGAAAGGAGGATCTGTAACATTCTCTTCCGAGCGACAAGGTTTGTTCGCATTTTCCAGTCTTTTACAAAGTAGTGTTTATCGTTTGTTTTGCTGCTCCATCCGCAGAGCAAACAGCAGTACTTGATGTAGCCCAATTATATTCCTAACAAAACGCTATAACTTTCAAACCACCATGCCGCATCCATGTTCTGTATACTTAATTTTTTCAAGTAAAGTTTTCACATTATCATAGTTTACCTTCATACGTACTACCTAGATAATCGGAACAGAGGGGTACGGAGAACTTCTTTCAAGCTTCGAGTGGATGAATCAATAAATAGTCTCCACTAACTAGTTTTTGTATTTACATTCTAATACATCCATTATTCCAAAAAAATATACGCTGTACATCAACTGATCACACGATGTAAAATAATGAAGAAAATCTTGTTTATGTCTCCGATATGTGGAAATATGCGTACCACTTTATAATAGATTGCAGACCTACTACCTGGATCTCAACAGTTCGGCTTGAGCGGTTGGCAAATTAAAATTCCGTATTAAGTCGTTAAGCTCAATTTGTAAAAGTAAATGTGGAGTACCCATATCAAAAGGTTGTAAATTAAGATCCGTGCCTTCTTCCATAGGTTTAACAATATTAGCTTCAGCAACTTCAATAACATCGTCACGTTTTTATGATGGTAATGGGACAGTAATCTGTATAGTTGAAAGCTTGTCTTGCAGTTAGAGAAGATGAACAAGGAGAAAGTTACCCAAATTCGATACAGATCTACGATAGCCTGTCAAAATCATAAATCCTACAAAAATAAGGTAGATAAAATAGCTGAAATTTGTCATAAATTGGAAGGAAACTGCCAGAATATATATATATATATATATATATATATATATATATACTGGCTTATTTTTGTAGGATTTATGATTTTGACAGGCTATCGTAGATCTGTATCGAATTTGGGTAACTTTGCCCTTGTTCATCATATATATATATATATATATATATATATATATATATATATATATATGTAATATTAATTTTCTTGACCAATTATACTTTATATAATAAGGGTTTTTTGTGTTTTGGGATATTTTAGGTCAAATAAAAACAATCGTCTTTAAATTCTTCTAATTACTTGACGTTTCGGTCGGGTTTCTGACCTTAATCGTAAGTCTGAAAATATGGTTTGTTTTATAAAATAAAAAGATTACAATGTTGTTAAAATTACTTACATAGAAATATTTAAATTAGAATTAGACTATGACATATGGTTTTAATAAATGGCATACATCATGAAGACAGTGAAAAGGTACTATAACTATGGGAACGTTACATGTATTTCAAAAATATAGGTTGTTGTAGTAAGATGGAATGTGTTACTGAACTATTGGAATACTTTCTAGTGTTTATAAAGTTGGGAGTAAATGATGCCTAAATTTTTTTGGTCTTGTTTATTATTAATGCAGTTTAGTTCTTTTTGTATATAAAATGATTCTAAGAATAAACGTTTGTAGTAGTTCTGTTCTATTTCTAAAATTTGTGTTTCGTCGAAAGCCGGTTTGTGTTTTGTGGTATGTGCATGTATGGCAAGAGCGCAGTTATTTTTTCCAAGTTTTGTGTCACTGCGGTGTTGAGTTAACCTGTCTCGAAGCCATTGACTTGACTGTCCAATGTAGAAATAATTGCAACTGCAACGAATCTTGTATACTGTGTTGTTGCACATAATGGTTTCAGTCTTGTCTTTGAGATGGGTGAAAATGTTTTTATTGATCTGTTGTAGTAGTATGTGATGACTATGTTGGGTCTTCTTAGTGTTCGAGCAAGTAGTGGTGTTAAGTTTTGTATATAGGGTAATTTTTTGTATATAGTATCTGCATTTTTTGTGGTATTGTAAGTTGTGTTGGTGTTTAGCATTTGATTGATTAATTGTATTGGGTATCCATTATTTATGAAAACTTTCTTTAATTCTTGGATATTGTTATTAATGAATGTTGGATGGCTAATTTTTGTTATGCGTTGTTTTAATGCTAATAAAGAGTTGATTTTATGTTTATTTGAATGATTGGAAAAGTAGTTAATATACCTGCCAGAATTTGTTGGTTTTTGTAATAGTCAAAAATTAGAAGGTTTTATCAGTTCGAACGACATTTGTGTCTAAAAAAGAAATTGTTTTATTTTTTTCTTGTTCTATGGTGAATTTTAAATGTTCATTAAAGTTGTTGAAGTGCTGAAGAGTTGATTCTACTTGGTCATATGGTACTGAACAGATAATGTCATCAACGTACTTTACTAGGAAAACCATTTGGAACGGAAGGTTAGGGATGACACTGTCTAATAAAAGGTCCATTACTATCTGGGCTAGAATTGGTGATAAGGGTGAGCCCATTGAGTACCAAAAGTTGTAAATAGACTTTTTTTTGGAATACAAAATATGTGTTGTTGAAAATAAGGTTGATAGTACTAAGAAATATTATCCTTGATAGTCTGCAGTTAGGTTCGATTTTATTCCATTTATTTGTTATGATTTGTATGACGAGTTCTTTGGGAATGTTTGTGAATAAAGATCTAACATCAAGTGAGATGAGAATATGGTTATGAGGTAGTTGAAAGTTGTTGTATGTATTAACAAAAGTGAAGCTGTCTTGGGTGTTGTATCCTTCTAGAGGAAAGGATTTTTTTAAAATATCAGATATAAATTTTGCGATGTTGTATGTGGGAGTATTTACTGATGAAATTATAGGTCTAAGAGAAATAGTAGGTTTGTGAATTTTGGGTAGTCCATAATACTTTCCTGGGTTGGTACTGTTGTTGATGAGTATTTTTTTGTCTTCTTTTGAAATCATGTTCTGGTTGTGAAGTGTTTTGATGTGTTCGTTTACTTTTTTTTGGATTGAGGTGGTAGGGTCTTTAGGTAATATTCTATATGTGTTTGTGTCAGATAATAGTTCTAGTGATTTTTCTGTGTAGTCTTTAAGTAATTTTAACAACATTGTAATCTTTTTATTTTATAAAACAAACCATATTTTCAGACTTACGATTAAGGTCAGAAACCCGACCGAAACGTCAAGTAATTAGAAGAATTTAAAGACGATTGTTTTTATTTGACCTAAAATATCCCAAAACACAAAAAAAAAACCCTTATTATATATATATATATATATATTTTAAAAGTGTTGTGGGTTTTAGGTCGGCTGGATTATTTAAGAAAACTCTTTTTTATAAACCTGAGCTTTGGATTTATTTTAATCCTTTTTCAAAGGTACTAAAATAACAGAATTGATAAATAAACATTAAATGATATTGTATACTCACTAAGGCGAGGTTATAATAAATTGGCGATTAACATAAAAAGTT